>VCAZ01000096.1:719458-906958 GCA_005784505.1 Bagarius yarrelli | reverse complement strand
TTATGGTTGTGTTTTAAGGATTGTTATTGTGTTTTAGCTTTTGTCATGTGTTTTGTTTTGATTTCGGAAATTTATATTATCTGTTGTATGTGTTTTTGTGTTTTTGTGTTGTGGATGTTTTTTGGGTTTTTTTGCCGTTGCGTATTTATTTAATTTAATTTTTTAATTTTACTGTCAGTGTTTTTAGTTGTTCTGTTGTGTTGTTGAATTTACAGCTACGCTAAGCTACCGTTGTGTTATAAGATTTGTTGTTGCTTTATAATTCCTGATTTTGCCGTATCGTTCATTTCTTTGCATTCGCATACCACCATCGCAAACAGCCTCCGAGCCAAATTCTAACCAAAAGATATATCATATCATTTGTATCATTACATTTTCATGTCAAAGTTTTGAAGGATAATGAACATCACATGGGGTGGAATGTTCCAGAGTGAAAAGTGAGCTATCTTCCTTAAAACTAATGACAAGGAACTATAAAAAGGCAACTTATTGCTCTTTCATCAAGCTGAAAACACACTTCATTAATCTTAATCATGCAAAAGATTTTCTAGTTCTACTTCGAGGTTAAGTAAGCCATAACTTGGCTAATAACGTTAACTTAGGTTTCTGAAGATTTCTAAACAGCCCTCCAACCCGATTCAAGCTGGATTTCTCTGCTGTCATTTCAACAGTAGCAACAGGAGAAAGTAGCTTGTTTCATGCTTTCTAATCAGACTTGTTTCTATTCGTATTAACTGAAAGATTAATTTTGTGCGAGATTTTCTGTTGTTTTAACTGTATTATCATGTAGTAGAAAACCACCGTTGTAAACATCACACTTCCACTTTTAACCAGTTTTAGCAACTTCTTATATCCGCATCCATGCAGAACTCAAACCAAAAAGATTTGCAGCTGTAGACGAGTATATACCATAATAATAACAAACTGGTGTCAGTCTACTGATAAAAACCAACCAACCCAAACTCTATTCTACTATTATATCGTTTACCCAAGTAAATAGTCACCCAGTGCTTCTTTATAAAATCTAGTTTAGGTGTCATATAATCGCCAAAAATTATAAGATGTTATTCTTCAGACAACCATGTGCAAGCAAACAGTCATTAATTCTGTCAGTAGTTCTGTCGAGAGTAAAAAGAGTCCAGTCTTCTAGGCACTGCTGCTTTGGTGCATTAAGCATTTCTTAAAAGGATTGAAGGCTAAAGACAGCAATAGAAAGAGAACGCCACCGATAAGAAGAATGGCCCCGGCCGAGCCTACACACGCCACTGACCAGGACAGTTCATAGTGTAGAGGGACACTGTGATCACTCGCCAGCAGTGCAAGTACCGACTGGTGGAACACGACAATGGACAGCAGGATCAGGACACCTGAGAGAAACATTAGACATGAGCTGCTAGACACATTTGTCAAATCAGATTGTAGTTGGAACTGGCTGCTAATATATGTTTATATGTTACAGAATCATATGTGGACACATTGCCGAATTAACAAATAGAAATGTCTAAAGACAAAATAAAGAGACATAATACTAATGAGTTTGCAGATTCTGTAAGCTGTATGTAAACTTGCCCTGCTTCAGATATAAATAATGTCTTAAAACTTTTAATGTAGGATAGTAAAAAAAATTGTGTGTGTGAGAAAAAAACAGAGAGGGAGAGAGAGAGAGAGAGAGAGAGAGAGAGAGAGAGAGAGAAAGAAAGAAAGAATAAAAGAGGGAGAGAAACACATGGGATATGTATTTTTCACATGAAAGATCTAAAACAGCATGTTTTGTTTTATTATAAATAAACATCTACAGACAGAAAACATTTGCATGAATTATTAGGACTGAGGGTCACCTGAGATGAGAAAGCAGACAGAAGCAGGCTTGAGGAGGAAGGGCACATTCTTTGTGAGAGACATGATAATACACACGAAGCCCATCACAATAAGAAACAAACTGAAGAGTGCCAGCATTGCTGCTGCTAAACTCAAATCTAAAAGGGGTGAGAGAGAAAAAATCGATTTAAATATCATTTATTAATGCATTTTTTTTAAATCGAGTCAGGAAGATATGGGTAAGAAAAGCAGACAGTGAGAAATAGTGTGAAAACAATTACAGAAGGAAGACAAAAACATGAGAAACTCCATTGACTTTTAGCAGCTAAAACGTACTTTTATCTGTTGTTTTCTTAAAAATGACAGCATTTTCTCCTGATGTGTAGAACTTGAAGTATGTGCAGTTTGATTCTAAATAAAAGAAGGGGGGGGGGTGTATTAGTGTTGACCATCACATAAATAAAAAAAAAAAAAAACATATAGGGTACAAAAGGCCCAATGTAGGAATTATTTGCTTTTTACTATATTAATAAAATACAAAAGAATATTTATTAAATTAGTAATTATTAAACATTGATAAAGCAACACATTTTCTAGTAAAATAAATCATTAAAGCAGTTTGTTCGGATAATAAATGACATAAATTACAAATGATTTTTAAAAGTATGGGGCAAAAGGTTACTAGTATGGCAAATATAAAATTAAATAACATATAATTAAAATGTTCCAAATTTAGTCATTCATCTTCTATACTTCCTAATTCAGGGTCACAGCGAGCGATCGAAAGCCGTCTCTGAAAGGTCAAAAGGCATTAGGGGACAGGTCACCAGCCCATCATAGGGCTACACACACGCACTTGTATGGGCAATTTAGAATCACCAATCAACCTAACATACATGTTTTTGGACTGTGGGGGGTAAACGGAGTACCCAGAGCAAACATACGCAAGCACAGGGAGAACGTGCAAACTCCACACAGAAAGACCACTACCCGGGAACCAAACCCAGGACCTTCTTGCTGTGAGGCAACAGTGCCAACCACTAAGCCACTGTGCTGCCCACTCCAAATAATGATATAAAATAATTTACTTTAAAGCAATAAATACAATCAATATGTACCTATTATTAATTTTTACCGATTGAAATGATAAACTATTACATTTTATATAAAATATATTTTTTAATCTTATCTTACTAGATGTTTTTTTTTTAAGATATGTTTTTGTACATTTTTTTTACCTTTATTTATGGGACAGTAGATGGACAGGAAGTTAGATTGGAAAGAGAAATATAGCTGGGATCAGAAAGCATCCCTAAGACCTAAGGCGCAATATCACATCCTGTAATTTTAAAAGCAATCCACAAGGCTACCGCATCGACTACGCAATGTTAGTTAAAGGAAAAAGTAATAAATTACTCTTAAAAGTGGTCGAGCAGGTGCAGGTCATTAAAAATGCAATAGTGTATCAGCAGACTTAAGAGCACTTCAATTACACAGATTCTGTTGTGCTAAAGTGTTCACATGGGGTTAAACGCTCAGACTGGGCCTTTAGCCTGAATATCAGGTGTGCGTTTCAGTCTAAATAATATACTTTTACATTAAACATAAACATTAAACTGCCATGAAATACTCAAATTAAAGAAGGAGACGTTGCTTTATAATCTATTTTAAGTGGTTTACGAAAAGATCAACTGGCATCACAAAAAATCGTCTTTCTGTCCTTGATTGTGAACGCGTTACAAACTGACTAATCATAACCTAAAACCAGGTATATAAACAAACACTACATTTATGTTTTTAAGATATCTAGTAGTTTTAACAGAACAAAATTAAAGGTACCTTCAGCTCTTTTTTATCCCGCCCAAATTAATTGTGTAAGGCACAGGTGTCCAAACTCTGTCCTGGAGGAGTTTGTCCTGCAGATTTTAGCTCCAACTCTAATCAAACAATCAAGATGTTGAGACAAATTGGAGATACACTCTGCAGGACACAGGTCCTCCAGAACCTAGATTGGACACCCCTGGTGTAAGGAATTCAAAGACTATAGGTCATACTGTTGCAGGAGAATAATTAATGACAGGGTTAGTGTGAACAGAATTGATGTGAAGCAGAAGAAATAAATTGATCAGCTAATTGTTTTTTTTCTTTTTCAGCTGTAGAGGCTGATTCTATGAGCAGGTCTTAGTTAATTAAACAACATTCTCACTACTAAAAATGACCATTAACCGAATTTGGCAAATATTTTTATCCAAAGAGATTTACCGCTAAACATATACAGTATATACAACACTTTTTCTACTGGTCTAGCACTGATCTTACACGCGAGAGGAACTCAAACAGCAACAAAACTAAGGCACCTATGATCAGACTGTGATCTATATTACTTGTTTGATTGTGAATCGTCTTTGTAAGAAGGAATTATAAATGCAGTTCCTGATCTACAGGATCAAACTGCAAAGTAATACACGCTGCTACTGTACCATAACGGTTACGCACATTAAGCAGGTCTTGTTTATGCCTGGAGGAAACTTGGGTCTGTTTTACCTCTGTGAGTTTATAAGTCTTATGTGTAACTGATCTGAGCTGCAAGTCAGTACAGCATGAATTCATGATACAGTGAAAATGAATATGTGTTACTTTTGCCAAGAAGTTCAGCCTGCTGCAATTCTCTTTCAAACGTTCAGTATTATTAACTGTTCATGGATGTATTAACATGATTCGCAGGAGTTTATTAATATCTGAAACTAATAATAGTAATATTGTTAAATGTTATTACTTCTTACTACTACTAATAAAAGAAATGAACAATTATTAGCATTTAAAGTACTCGTATTTTTGTTCTTATAAGTGGTTGAGGTGTTATACTACTAACCCGATGGATTTGGGCCCCTGAAAAAGACCCTTACCCCCCCCCCCCCCCCCCAACCCCTAATCGCATAGCTGTATAAATGAAATAAATGTAAGTCACTCTGGATAAAGGTGTCTGCCAAATGCCACAAAAAAAAATGTAACTAAATTATTCACTATAATTATTAGAGAGAGAAATAAAAAAAAAGGAGAGAGAGAGAGAATTACAGAGAAAGAGAGAGAAAATTAGAGCAAGAGGAAGGGAGACAGAGAGAGAGAGAGAGAGAGAGAGAGAGGGAAAGAGAGAGAGAGTTACAGAGAGAGTTACAGAGAGATAGAAAGAGGGAGAAGTAAAGAGAGATTTGATTTTAACTTAGCTTTAATAAATTACAAATAAATAAAAAAATTACAATACAAGCATTATTTTATAACAAATCTTTAAAAACATAAAAAGAAAAAGGAAATTAAAATTAAATTAATTTGAAAGAGTGCTAAAAACCAGAGAGTTACAAAGAGAAAGAGAAAAAGAGAAAAAGAGAGAGAATTACAGAGAGAGCGACGCACACCACTGACCTCCAGGTAACTCTGCCGGGCCACAGCTCTCTCTCTCCGGGTCAATGTCGGACACCCAGAGTGTGCGTGTGCAGGCTTTCCACAGGCCGTAATGCACCATCTGACATGACTGGTTGTTTTGGAAGTGTTTGGGCTGTGCAAGTTCCACCCAGAACTCTGTGCCCAGACCCAGCACGGTCAGAGTCACTCCTACGATGGCCACAATAAAGGCTATCTTGATCTTGCCCTCTTGGCTTTCACTCATGTGTGATGACCTGGATCTTTTTTTACTGCGTTCTACCCCTACCCCTGCACCAACCCCAGCTACCACATTACCGCCCATACGTCTATCCTCTTCCTGCTGCAGGAAAAAGTTTGACCACATTGTGCTTCAAAAGTGTTGAGTAAAAAAGTAGTGAAAGATAAAAGATAAAAATGTAAAAAAAAAAAAATATTCTAATTATAAAAATCAATAAACTGAATCATTTAGGGTTAAAAACCAGCAGGAGAACTCCTAAAAGGAAACTGACTGAAAAATGGAAATTGGATAAAAAAAGAATAAAAAGATAAAAGCAGCGCAGTAAAGAAGGTAAAATAAACTATAGGAAGGATAAGAGGGGAGGAAGCTCTTCTAGATCAGTAGTCATCAGCAGAACAGTCATCTTTAAAGAGCCTGTAAAAAATAAAACAATACAATAAATATTTTAGGACATCTTAAGACATGTGACCAACAACATGTAACCCACAACATGTAACCCACAACATGTAACCCATTTCCTGTAGAGAGAAACTGCCTAATTAGAAATTTTTGGAAAAAATTTGCCTTTTTACAGGACAGACAGAGATGAAATGGGGGATATAGAGAGAGGAGTAAGACCGGTAAGGACCCAAGCTGGAATCAAACTCAAGTCGCAACTGAGCATGTGGGTATCAGCACCTTTACCCACTACACCATGGCAACGGCTGAACTAACGCTTACTTTTAATTAACATTCCACGCTGCCATTTTAATATCACAAATTTAAATAAAAACCACTAATAAAATTAATCAATAAATCAGGTCAGATTTTTCCTTCCTTTAATATACAGTATTAAAGCAACAAACAAGTAATTGTAATTAACCTGTAATTGTAATTAACCTGCTTGTATAAGCATTTATCGGCGCTCAGAACGAGAAAATAACTATCCGGCTTCTGTTTAAACATGGGGTGAAATCAAGTAGGTAATAATTCTACATCAGTCATCAATGAAGTGCACCTCAAAACATTGAGCTTTTTTAAGGCATAGAAGATCTCCGAAAGCATGAACATGGTTGGCAAACGATTTAAATCAGAAGAATTAGATAGCATCAAATAGCATAAAACAGGATGCCATCTTATGTACTGTGCCAAATATGATAGATGATGGATTAGCAAACCTCAACCTTTGGCCTTGAGGCATGCAAAGCTTCTGGATTTGATGGGTTTACTGAACACCGTGCAACATGCCTCTTTAATGTTGGCATCACAGGTAAGGAATCGGTATGTAATTTATGCAGCCAAAAGATGATGGCTGATCCTTGGAAATAAGATCATTGGCTATCTTTATTACTTTTATTACTATAACTATTTTTATAAAGTTTATTTCCAGTAAGGCTCATGGAAGATCAGAAGATTTAAAGAGTAAATAAGCCACATCAGCAGGAACAGGACGTACCTTCTTTAACGATAAAAGGACAAGAAGAAAATATATCAAGGAGGCAGCCAGAATACCTACAGCAACATCAAACGGGTTGCAGGAATATTTTGGCAAGCGCTGTAGGCTCCCTGCATGTGACAGAACTTTCTTATGTTCTTCACATGTCTGGGCTATCACTCTAAACCATAAAAGAAAAAAAAGCTTCTAAATATTAAGCATGCTAATGAAAGCACTCTGCACACTACCACTTCTCTCTAACCAGGATTGGAGCTCTAGTTATGATATCAAATACAAGGAATTGCTTCAATTTTTTTTTTAACACAAAACCTGCAGAACTATTAAACAGCTAAAAATAAAAACAACTTTACTTTTAACCATATTACCACCAACAACACAAAAATTACACTAATCTGTAATCAGAAATCCTCATTTAATCTTGGGGAACGATGTGGGTTGGGGTGGGAACCAGAGATTTTCTGACAATTTAAGAGCTTTAAAACAATTTTTAAGATAGTGGGAATGATTAGCAACTACTGTAGGTTACTGTTAGGTTGCGTTTAACCCAAATTCCAGCTTTTTTCCAACATACTGTTGGTACATACAATACATGATGGAAAAATATCCGGTACATTATCTACTGTTATCATACCAACAGCGTTATACATCATTACTAGCCTCCAAAGATTAATAAGCATGGAAATAGCATAAAAACAGGACGCCACCTTATGTACTGTGCCAGATATGATAGGTGATGTATTGAAAAACAACCTCTGACCTTGATCAAATCAATTCATTATTACCTATTAAAAATCCAACTAATTGCTAAATAAATAATACCACATTACAGAATGCCTATAGAAGAAAATGGTTATTGTTATTTACAGCAGCTACAAAAAACGCCCTAAAGTTTTCCTTCGTATGTAAACATATGTCTATAATACATCACTATGTCAGTCAATAACTACTCATACTCCATATGTCAGCTATGATTATAGAAACTGTAGCATGGTAAATAAAGTACATCCAGCAACGCTGAGTCTGAGTTTCTGTTCAACACCTTCTGACCAATCAAAATCAAGCTTTTGTTGGTGCTGTGTGATGCTCAACACATCCCACATTTTATCTTGAGATAATATTTAATACTTTGGACAATAAATAAAACTGTCTAGCACAAACTGCTGGCCGCCACTCTTTAAGGCGGTCATCTGATGCGACATGCACTTTGACTAGTTGTTTGAACTAAAAGGTGTGTTAGCAGTGTGTGTATACAACCAGCATATAATGACAGTTACCCAGTGTTTTTCTATCTCGTTTAATCATTTTCCTGTTCTCAGATGCTTGTTTTTGTGACATCACACAGACCAAGGCCGCTCCCATGACCGGTGATTGACACTGCAGTTTTAGCATAGACCCACCCAGAGTGAGATGTAAACTGTCCGCCATTGTTTCAACACTGGACGGTGGATGATGTCCCCTGATCTGCCCAAATGCGTTTATGTTTGTGCAAATTATTTCTCACCAGACTGCCTTATAAACGAAGGTCAGTATAAAGCAGGTTTTGATAAGAAGTTTCTCCTAAAAAATGGATCTGTGCCACTGATTCCTGTTCTGCTTCAACTCCAGAAAAAGTAAATGAAATCTTTAATTCTATGATTTAATTTTTGAATTTTATAAATCTTTGCAAATCACATTTTCTAATAATATTAGCTATTATTAGCTAATATGTCACGATAAATGCAGCTAAAGTGTATACTCTCGGAGGACCTTGTTATGTTGTCTTTCCTATGTAAGCTTCTCATAATAAAGCTGACTAGCCCTGCCTTAAGATTAGCAATGGGAAAAGAACATGCTCATTTTTAAGTGATTTAACAAATGATCTTATTTAATAAATGATGCATTTCTTTAAATAATAAAACAGTTATAAAAGAGTTTTAGTAAAGCTTTGTTATATAGTTCAATGTTTAAATTTTAAGATTTAAAATCAAGCCATCCATTCATTATCTGTGCCATTAGGAACCTGGAGCCTATCCTATAGGAGACATTCTGACAAGATGCCAGTCTATTGCAGAGCACAATCCCTTTAACACACGCTATGAACAATTTAGAGATGAGATTATCTAACTAAAGTACCTGAAGGAAACCCCTTGAAGCACAGAAAGAACAAACAAACTTCACACACACAGAGTGAAGGCAATAATCAAACCCCAGCCATAAAAGTGAGAATCAAAAAAAGAATCCTGAAATTTACTTTTAAAGTGTTGACATGGTTTTCTCGAAAGACTACCCACTTTTTTAGACTATGTTATCCACACAGACCTGAACACTGCAGGACTACAGGTCACCAGTCCATCACAGGGCCACACACACACTCACACTCACTCCTATGGGCAATTTAGAATCACCAATCAACCTATCATACATGTTTTTTTGGACTGTAAAAGTAAACCAGAGAACCTGGAGTAAACCCACACAAGCACAGGGAGAACATGGAAACTCCACAAAGAAAGGCCCCTGCCAGGAAATGGAACCTGGTCCTTCTTTCTGTAAGGCAAAGGTGCTAAGCCACCGTGCTGCACGTATAGGATAATACGAAACCAAAGTGAATAAAACAACATCAAATGGTGGCCAAAATGACACAGTGTAAGCCCGGCTTAAGCTAGAGAAGACAAGCTGAAGACGGACGCTGAAACTCTTACTTCAACCCAGGCTAAAATTATCCCACACGGAATCTCATCATATGCAGAACCCATGTGTCTAAGCGTTACCCACTTCTGCACAAACAGGAGACGTACAGCCACAGGACTACCATCGAGTGTTACCATTCAAATGTATTTATTTTAATACATCGGTTAAAGTTGAGAATTCAATCAGTCTGGGTAAACTTAAAGAATTATTCAAACAGCAGAGATTCAGCATAGACACAAAAAGCTGTGTTTTAACAGTTTAACATGCAGTTCCATTGGAAGAGTTCAATTACTAGTAAATATCATATGTCTTTATGCTGTGTCATGCGTGCACACACACACACACACACATTTATTTATTGTACTATCTTTCTGATGATATTCATTTAAAAAACATTTAATTATCATTGCAGCTAATTAATACTAAAACTTTTCCTTATATGGAGTAAACAAACAATCAAAAATGTCAGATATTCTGTTTCTTCTGGGGACATTCGGTCACCACCAATATATTTAGCCCGCCACCCCGAAACACACACACACATTTTACCAGTCTAAAACTAGTGATCAAATCGAGACAGTTGACATAATTCAGGGTTCATTTAAGCAACCAAAAATAAACTGAAATGACTCGTTTTATAGACTAAGAAACACTTCCATCTTGTCTATGCAGAAGTTTGCGAACACAGAAAATCAGCTACTTTATAGACTATATATAACTATTAGAACTACACATTAGCAATTAGCAAGAGTAATGAAAACTCTGACTCTTACCTTGGCTGGGTGCTGCTTTAAGAAACACATACATGAGGTGCCTCAGAATGTAGGCGACACAGGGGAATGGGAGTGGGGTAGGGGGAGAGGGCAAGACAGAGAGAGAGAGAGAGAGAGAGAAAGAGAGAGAGAGAGAGAGAGAGAGAGAGAAGAGAGAGAGAGAGAGAGAGAGAGAGAGAGAGAGAGAGAAGAAAGAGAGAGAGAGAGAGAGAGAGAGAGAGACAGAGGTGGGGGGTTGGAGGCTGAAGGTAGACCATGGTGTAACCGTTGGAATCTGAGATCGGGTTCTAGTTCCTACAATGTAATCTGTATATGTGAAGGTGTTTTGGGTCCCACTTTAAACCACCTTACATAATGGAAACGAGAAATTTTCTGTATACAAAGCAAAATGTGTGAATTTGAGTGTGTCGCTCAGCACACATATGTTTAAATAAGTGTGTGTGAAGAGTCTATTTTCGACAGCCACCTGTTAATGACATTAAGAGCGCGGGAGTTACAGTTGCAGAGAGAGTGCGCTGCTAGAAAACTGTTTGTGCAGAAAGAGGGAAAGATAAAAAAAACAAGATTAAAAGAGGGTGGAAAAGAGGACAATTAATTAAAAACTAATAATAATATAATAATAAGAGATTTTATATTCTTGGGAATGTTACATTAGTTTCTGGATTTTTGACATACTGTTAGCAACCATGTTCCATGTTATAAG
Organism: Bagarius yarrelli; assembly: GCA_005784505.1. Lineage (NCBI taxonomy): Eukaryota > Metazoa > Chordata > Actinopteri > Siluriformes > Sisoridae > Bagarius > Bagarius yarrelli. The sequence continues at coordinate 895,904 of VCAZ01000096.1, read as the reverse complement.
CAAACCAGCATAAATATAACATTAATAAAGTAATGATTATATTAAACATTAATTTATTTCCACATTTATTATTTGCACATGAACAATTTACAGAATCAGTTCCGTTTACAAAAAGCCATTCTAACACCTTTTCACTCCTAGCATTAAAATAATAACATTAATATTATTATTATTCCCCAGCTGCATGCCATTAAACCCCCCAGTGACAGCCTGCATCACAGAAAAGTGCAGAGATTACGACGGGTGGCACTTTTTGCTCTACAGCACACGCCAATTTACATCCACAAAAGCGTACACAATTTCTAGAAAACTTTAGTTGAATTCTGAATTCCTCTGGACATGCTTCCTGTTGTGCCTTTACACATCCTGCAAAATAGAATCTCTCACACAAAAATCCTGCACAGGGTTTCCAAACTGGAGTTGTAATAAAAAGCTGCACATTCTTTAGAATTTCTATTGCAGATTCTTTAGTCTCTTTTTTTTTATATACTGCAAATCTATAGGAAACACATATCTATAGGGGGAAGGAGGAGGCGATATAACAATTAAATATTAAGCTTCAAATAAGCTAAAAAAAAATGTATTAGACATAACAAGTCTAATAGTAACCATGGTAATCAACATTCAATAAAACTATCAACAAAAGCACTGTTTAAACATCTTTGTCCAGATTTAGTCTCATTTACAGCACTTGTCAGATGCCCTCATCCAGAGCGAATTACATTGATCTAATTTATACAACTGAGCAATTGGGGGTTAAGGGCCTTGCTCAGGGGCCCAACAGTGGTGGTTTGGTGGAGCTGGGAATCAAACCCACAATCTTCAGGTTGGTAGTCCAACACCTTAACCATAAGCCACCACTTCTCACCATTTCTCACTCTTACTACTATAATAACGCCCACATTTCTGGAGAGGTTTTTCACTAGATTGTGGAGTGTGAAGATTTCTTCATTCAACTAGTATAGTTGGTACTATAGTATAGCTGGTACTAATGTTGGGTAAGGAGGTCTTTGTGCACAGAGATATTGTAATACTGGAACAGTTTTGGGTCTTCAGTTATGGAAGAACGTAATGCTACAACATACAAAGCCTTTTCAGACAACTGTGTGCTTCCAATGTGGCAACCATTGAAAAAGACACACTCATGTGGGTGTTGCTAAAGTATCCACAAATTTTTGTACTTATAGAGAAACGTTTTTCTTCACATATCCCACCTTGGAAAGTTGGGGTCGGAGCACAAGGTCAGCTATATAACAGCACCTTTGAAGCAGGAGGGGTTATTGGTCTTGCTCAAGGCAAGCTCAAGTGGCAAACTTAATAGCAGTGGAGTTTGAACCCGGGTCTTCCTGGTCTTCCAAGTCGACAACTCAGCTTCTTAATCATTTGAGCCACCCCTGCCCCCATTCTGCTAACTCTCGCAGACCTTGCAGATATCTTAGCAGATCTGAATACAGTAATACAGACCTTGTAACATGAATATGGTTTTCATTCTTGTGACTTGTTTATCACTCACTCTTATTCAGATTGTCCAGGAGTGTGACTGACATTAATGCACCATTCGCGGTGCGAACTAGCAGCAGGTGAAGCCCTCGAAGGAATAATTAGCTCTAGTGCGCTTTCGCCAGCCAAAACTGCATCATGCTGAATAATCATCTTTGATTTTGGTGTTAGCGTATTTGCAGAGTGCCTGGTGGCGCTGTCCTTCACCTGGTTTAAGACTGTATGTATATGTTACAATATTTTAGCCTGCAGCCTTACAGCAGCGTAAAACTCACATCTTGTGGTGCTTTCTTCATTTGGTGAAGTGTCTTCGTATTTTTTTTGTTCACTTTCATGTTCTGACAATTTTTTTTTTCTCATTCATTGAAGTACCGCCCTTGTAAAGCATGTAATGGCTTTGACAATGAAAGAGCATGTCATCAGATTTTGTGTTTGGTACATTGGCCAAATCCCCCAATCCCGAACAACTTTCATTTATCTCTTTTACATTTATTAATTGATTATCAACTGATTGCTCAGGGACCCAGCAGTGGCAATGCTGGGAATCGAACCCCCGAGCTTACAATTAGCAGTCCAACTCTTCAACCATTGCGCTACCACTTCACCCATGAGTCTGTCACTGATACAGACCTGATGTGGAGCAATGAACGAATAATAATAATTTGTTACAGTACTCAGGTATTTTTTGGAAGAATACTTTCAAGTATGCTTTATTTAAGTTTTTATATTTCCACCAACTTTTACTTATTCAACTACATTTCCTAATAAAATGTATACTGTATAACCCTGACTTTTCAGATAGCAGTCCATCACTTTACCTGTGCTACCACTTACCATACAATAAATATCACATACAATAAAACTTTAACTGTAGTGACTTTAACTTCTACCAAAGTCATTTTCCAGTAAAATAACAACTTTACTGTATACACACACTTCTGGTCTGAATGAGGGCGGTACTGATTCTGTATAAAACGGGAATGAAATGTGATTTAGAAGCAGCTCATGAACGTTACCATGTAACTGGGACTTAGCGGTCAGGAATGTATGAATGAATGAATGAATGAATGAATGAATGAATAAATAATGAATGATGAATGAGACACACCTGATGCGAGTCTGACTGGTTCAACAGGTAGAAAAAGGGTCAAAGTCAGGCTATAAAAACAAAGCAGTACTTAGCAGCACTGGAGCTTTATGTCTGTGCTCAATAACTACTAAATGTTATAAACAATAAAAATGTCTTGAGAAAAAGTTATCCCCCAGCAATGATGCTTTTACACTTCGTGCTTATGAAACTGAATGGCGAAAAAAAGATGAAGCCAATGATGCTTATCATAAAAAAAAACACAGATGTAGTGAAGATAAAAAATGTTTTTTAAACCAATTTAATTATGCTTAAAACAGTAGGAAAAAAACAATTTAAAAACTTAAAAACACTAAAGTGTCTTCAGTTAGTATCTTTCCACCACTGTGTATCATTATTAGATGTTAATTTCAGCTATTCACCAAAGATATAAATGAAAACACAGAATAATCATTCATCATTAAAGCGGCAATGTCTACAATAAACCTTCAAACCTAAAATACCTGATGTCAGTCTGCTAAGTGCCTCCAAACTTTTTATCCCACACCACACTGGTGCCAAACACAGCTTTTCTCCTTATATCTGCAATCTGACTACATGGGCATAATAAAGAGGCAAATTTACAATCCAAGAGTTGCTTTCAATCTTATTGGAGAGACCAACACTACCTGTCACATCAACACTTTGTTTCTTGCTCATGCCTGGCTGTGGCTTATAGTTATGTGGTCTGTGGATCATCAACTTTGTGCCTGAAAAATAAAGCTATAATACGTCATGGTCTGTATCGTCTTACTCACCAAACAAAACTAAAAAAAAAAAACAACTCAGTCTTTTAAAATAAGTTAACACACTTTTATCTTGAATAAATAGATATTAAAATTATAAGTAAATACATTATATGGCCAAAAAGTTTGTGAACACTTTTACCAGCTGACCCACATGACTGTGTCTTATCTAAACTGTTGTTCCAAAGCATACAGGTGCCCAGAATGTCTTTGTATATTGTAGAGACATGGTGTGTTCTGGGCAGTGATAGGAATAACTGTGTTAGAAATAAACGGCTTTATTATAACTGAGCTCACAGAAGCATTTCTTTTAAATATAAGTCATAATCCAGCTATCAGACATGTTAAGTTTTTTCTTTGGTGTATGTGTGATAGGGTGGAGACATAACTGTTGATGATTAGGATATATGCGTGTTGGGGTGGGAGACAACCACATAACTGATGATGATTGACTTAGGTAGAAAAAAATTCCAAAATAGCTTACTACCCTAAATATATACTACCCTAAAGTAAGTATTTACTTCCTGACAGTTTACAAGTATGTACTATATAGTACACAACATTAAAATACTGTAGATTAGTGTTTGTTATAATGTTTTATAATCATATTTTATTCTATTTAATGTCCATTACATTCATTTAACCTATTTGAAATTGGGGACATCCAAGTTACATTCCTGAACATTTAGAAAAATGAATGCAATAGTTATTTTTCTGCTAACTAGTTACATTAATAAACTCAGTTACTATTTTGAAAAGTAGCTAATCACTATAAATAATTAATTTTAAGCAACATGCACCAACACTGATTATGGGTGGAGTGGAAGAAGTCAAGTGTTCTAGAAGACTCAACCCCAGCGAATATCTTTCAATTTTAAATTCCAAGGTTATTTATTAGTTACAAAATCATACAGAGTGCGACATGGCGTAAAACACTTTTCATGGCTATTCAAGCATAAGAGATTGGATTTGGAAAGAGCCACGGTTAAAAAACAATGAAAAAAATGAGTTCGAGTAGGTGGATAAATGTAAGATAAACAGAATAAAAAAGCCTGATTGGAGCAGTCATAAATGCCTTTATGGTCAGAATATCAAATTATTACATACATTTAAAAATATCTGTAATCACTTAGTCATATATATATATATATTCATTAACATGGTTACAAAGATGTATTGACTTTGTTTACACATGTTGGGGTGTTACTTTTGTATAGCCGCAGAGCTCGACATGACAACTGACTGCCCATCACAGACACAGGAGTCAGAATCACTACCAGACTTTCAGGTGTCACTGAAGGGAGCAGGGCAGTGACTGGACTTACAATTAATAGTAAATAGTAAAAGTAAATGAAGGGAATTTCTAACTTGCACACACACACACACATATATATATATATTATAAATTATATACAAACACACACATATATATTACATATATATTATTATAAATATTATATATAAAGCAGGGAACTATATATATATATATATATATATATATATATATATAAGAGAGATCACTTACTTGTTTCACTTGTGTTTGTATAACATATATATATATATATATATATATATATATATATATATATATATATATATATATATATATACATTAACAAACACATACAAACAGATTATGTGTGTGTGTGTGTGTGTGTGTGTGTGTGTAAGTAAATAATTACCTGTGAATTGTTTGTCCAGTCAGACAGCCTAGTATAACGTGTGTGTGTACACACTGCCCGCTTGTGACGTCATACTAGGCTGTCAGGGTTAAACTAGTGTGTAGCTTCGCCTGTGTCTGCACTCCTTGTTGTCCTCCTGATGGTCTCGGCTTCCTTGTCTCTGTCCCTCTGGTGGTATTTGTTCACTTTATGTCTGTCAGCTGTCAAAAGCCCAAATAACAATAAAAGAAGAAAAGTTGGCATGTTATTAAAACGCTTCCGTCTTTACTTGGCAAAGTAAAGCGATGTAACATCTGTGATGTCCATATATTGAAATAAAGTAAAAGTGGCGTTTAGTGAGTGTTAAATTACACAACAATAACACACACACACACACACACATAATGTGAACAATTATAGTTGTTATCTAGTCGAGTGAACTAGAAGGCAGTTTCACCCGCACAGCCCGCTGCAGCGTCTCCCACACCAGTAAGTAAGAACTTATTGGCATTAATGGTTGTTGTTATTATTATATGTTAGTTGCTTTTAAAGTAGAAAAGCCCTTTTTGTCCTTCATTAGCTGTCTCTCGAATTTGTCCTAATCTGACATTTTTCTGCTGCAACGCGAGTCAGAGGCGCTAGCAGAAGCTAGCAAACAGATATTAGGATATTTAGCTAGCCAAGCAGTACAGTAGGATGGCTCTATTTGTATATTTAACAATTGATTTTATTATAACATTTTATTAAACGCCCCAGTATGTACTTATAAACTTATTATAAAAGCTAGTCGTTTTATATATTTATTAAATAATATTTCCATAAAAAGACGTGGTTATATTTTCATGCTTAGCATTTGTATGTGTACCGGATGTAAGTTTTAGTTGCCTGCTCGTATTTTAACTTTTATGCACTATGCGGATTTCAGATTTAGTTGCTCTAGGTTTAGATTTTTGTATCCGTCTGATTGGCTACCTAAACTGTCAATCATAATCTTAACGTTTGATTAGCTAAGGGCAGAGGCGTGGACACAGGCGCTGCTGTTGTTTCCGGAAAGTAGGTAGTACAGCATGTTTACACGGTCACATCAGGATAGATTAAGTCTAAACATCTGGAGAATTAGACTAAGCTCATTATTATATCCAAAAGCACTAGGATAGACGTGGTACCCTGTCCTAATCAGGTTTTGTACAAAGAGTTAAAGATTACGGGGCTTTTTTAAATAAGTAAGTTCCACCTCAAGGTCTTGTTTACGAGCTAATCTGAGTACACGGGTCAACCTAACTTACAGGTGGAAAAAGTGTATCAAGTTAATTCTACACTTTAGTAAAAGTATGAATTTTTAGCAAGTTTAAAGACATAAATACAAAACCCCACAAGTTAAATGAATATGCTTTCATTTGCAAATTAATATAATTAATAATGATCATTGATTATTAATTATTATGATTATAATTGAGCTGTTTATTGAATGTTACAGTGTAAAATTCTTATACACAGAACACTATCCAACATTTTGAAAACTTGGTTTTATGTAGGGACAGAAAGTAATTGTTCTAAACAAACCTTTAATAACATTTATTTTAAAAAGCATTAGGTGAGATTTGTGTGTATTTCCCCTTAATCAGTCCCCGTCCAGCAGGAAACGCAGGCGGTTGCCTGAGCCCGTCCTCTATGAAAACCTCCACATTGTATTTACTAGGTATATTTTCTACTGTGAGATGCTGTAGCACCGGTACGACTATTTATGCACCTGCAATGCACAAATCCATTAAAGACGACACATTAAATTCACAACAACGGTGGGAAAAAATTACCCACCATATTTTATAAAAAGATAGCTCTAAAACAATAATAAATACAGTATAAAAAAATACACAGCAACATTAAGCTCTAATTTGGTTATAACAGTTCATGACATATTGGGAGAACCAGAGTACTGATTATAGTATTCATATACAGATTCCACATAGACGTTTATCTCTTGAAAAAGAAAATTAACTGCACTAAAATGAAGTAATTCAAAGTTATTCATCTGAAACAACGTGGATCACAATATGTCTGCTATCCTGGAAAAAAAAATCCAGCTGAATCAAATTTAAAAGGTTTTTTTTTTTTTTTTTTTTTTTTAATAGTGGCACACATCGGGAGGCTGTCATCCAAAAGCTCAGTGCTCTTGCTGTGTGACATGCAGGAGAAGTTCCGGCCAACTATTTTCCAGTTCTCCAATATTGTGAGTAATGCAGCAAGACTTCTGCAGGTAATTCTGTCCCTCAACCTGTTTTGTTACAGCTTTTCTTTTCCGAGATTCACTTAAAAGTCACATGATATTTCAAATGACATACGTTATGTTTATTATATTTATTTAAGTTAGTATATTATTCATTTTATACTATATGTTTGACCCCCGACTGTTCGTTCCAGCTACTGGTTTGATTTGCATCTGTAAAATCACATTTCTGTTTAAATAAATAAACAATTTTATTAGCTACACTTTCAGTGTATCCATGTACGCATAGATTTTTGCTTATACAGGTTGTTTGACACCACTTGTAATGACAGTTTGTTCTTCTGGTTGGTGTGGAAGAACTTGAATGTTGAGGTCCTGACCTACACTATTAGTATAACCTGGAACCCTAACGACACCCCAGACCTCCCTTACTAACGCTTCTATAGCTAAATGAGCCCAAATTCTTACTCCCAAACACTAAAAAGGTGGTTTGGATCCCAAAAACCTTTGGCCTTATTATGTAGCTACAACTACAGAGTTATCTGCTGCCAAGTACTCACTCCCGATTGCTGTATTTATGTGTTACAGCTGATGTGGAGTCTAAACTGGGAACACTAGGCATGATAGGGCAGTAGTAACACTGTACAGGATGCCAGCCTATTAGCAGGGAACTTTGCACATTGTTATTCACACCCAGGGGCAAATTGGTGTTAAGATCATTTAGAAACAGGTTTGATTAGATTGGATTAGATTCAACTTTATTGTCCTTGTGCAAGGTAAAAATACAGAGCCAATGAAATGCAGTTAGCATCTAACCAGAAGTGCATAAGTGGCCTATTTAAAATAAATAGCAGTATGATAAATAAGGAAAAAAGCTATTTTTCAGTCTGTTAGTGCGGGCTCTGAGGCATCTGCCCGATGGGAGTAGTGTGAAATGGTTGGGGTGAGAGGGATATCTGATTATACCCCTCGCCCTTTGCAAACAGTATTTCTTTTAAATGTTCTCCAAGATGGGTAGCTGAGTGCCGATGATTCGTTGGGCGGTTTTCACCACCCTCTGAGGGGCTTTACAGTCTGAAGCAGTGCAGCTGCTGTACCACACCGAGATGCAGTTTGTGAGGATGCTCTCAATAATACAGTGGTAAAAGTCCTGTAGCATAGTCAGAACTTTTTAAGTCATCTTAGAAAATATAGGCGCTGTTGTGCGTTTCTAATCAAAATAAAAGAGTTCAGAGACCGGGTGAGAGCCTTGGTGCTGGATCTCCTCCCTGCAGGCCGTCTCATCATTACCTCTGATCAGGCCTACCACCGTGGTGTCATCTGCGAACTTAGCAATGCTTTTTGTGGCACAGACAAGTCATGGGTGAAAAGGGAGTATAGGAGAGGGGACAATACACATCCCTGAGGAACCTCAGTGCTGATGGTGAGATTAGAGGAGGTTATGATGTTGAATCGAACAGACTGTGATCTGTTCGTAAGAAAGTCCAGGGTCCAGTTACAAAGATGTGTGCTGATGCCAAGCTATTGGAAGGGGTAACTGTATTAAAAGCTGAACTGAAATCAACAAACAACATCCTGGCATAAGTGTCGGGATTGTCTAGGTGAGTCAGGGCAGAATGAAATACTGTGGAGATGGCATCCTCAGTTGACCTATTTGAGCGATAGGCAAATTAGTAAGGGTCCAGGCTGGGCGGCAGACAGGTTTTAAGGTGGGTGAGGACCAGTCTTTCGAAGAACAAGGGTGAGTGTGACGGGATGAAAGTCACCCAGTTCTGTTGCAGCAGAGTGCTTTATATATATATACATTTTCTACAAAATTAAACCCCATAAAATACCTTGTTAATTGGTGTAATAAAACTGATCACAGACCACATAGTATTTTTTCTGTTGCAGGCTTGCCGGATTCTGGGGATTCCCCCGATCTTGACTGAGCAGTACCCTAAAGGCTTGGGTCCAACAGTAACCGACTTGGGTGCCCAAGATTTGAAGCCCCACATTAAAACCCGCTTCTCCATGATAACAGAGAGTGTCGAGAATGAGCTTAAAAGCTTGGGAAGCCCCAAGCAGGCCATATTATGTGGCATTGAGGCTCAAGCCTGCATTGCTGTAAAAAAAACCCTTTTTTTTCTTTTTGATATATGCTTATAGATGTACAGCAGAGTGTAAAAGCAGAGTGTTTTCCTCTCACTCTATGTTGCAGTGTACAGCATACGATCTTCTGGATCAAGGTATGGAGGTACACGTCGTCGCAGATGCCGTCTCATCTCGGAGGTATCACAGCCCGTCTACACTCTCTATGCATTGTTATAGCTTTAATGTTGCACTTATTCCACTTTGGTTAAACACTAATGAGCTGAAAATGTGTATCATGCCTGTTCTCCCAGTCAGACAGACCGGCTGTTTGCTCTCTCGCGTCTGAAGCAAAGCGGAGCTTTTCTCACCACCACAGAGGGCGTGATGCTGCAACTTGTGCAGGATGCCCAACACCCCAACTTTAAAGAGGTACCACCTCCACGCTGAAAAATACAGTGTGATGTCTGTAAACTAGTGACGGGGGGTGCATTTGGTACCTGGGCCTTCAGTGGGGACCTGACTGATACACTTCTTTATACCACCACTATCGTTGCAATTATAAAAAACCATCAACCGGAGTACCCGGTGTAAACCAATGCAAGCATCATACATTAAAATGCTATAAGCCAGTGGTACCGCTCGCAGGCACTGGTCTGGAGTTGGCGAATAAACGCTTTTCTGGGATGAGACAAGCTAGTTAGCTCTGGGGTTTAGCCGATCTCTCCTCCTCCAACATGTTTAGCTTTTCTGGAGGAGTCCGCCTTAAAGATGTATTTTTAAGTCAATTCTTCCTCCTCCTCTGTCAGCCGTTGTGGGTGTAAAAATGTAATTTAAATGTTTAAATGTGTGCAGTTTGCTACAGACGTGTTTTGCAGGTCGAATTTGCCTGTAACAATTTTTCTCTGATCAACCAATAAGGGGACAGAAAAAAGCTGACGTTATTGTGGGCCAGCTAGCTGGTCCTGTGAGGCGATTTTGAAATCTGACTGGTTAAAGAAACAGCCCCATTACTAATATAGTTTAAGTTACATGGGCAGCACTACTGATTCTGAAGGCTTTGGCAGAGTAGATTAACATGGCAGCACATAGAAACTGAAATCTGATTGGACAAAAAATCTAACATACACATACACGTACTGGAGACAGTGCAGCTGAGAGAAACACTATGAAATAAAGAGAATATACTGTTGGGAATAAATTAATACAATTGGTATTTGTAAATGTAGGTCAGCGTCTGATGGTGTTTAGGCAGCAGAAGTACTTGCTAGCCCTGACTGCACACCACTGATATACACACAAAAAAACACCTTTACAACTGCAAAACAGCAAATACAACAACATTTTCAATTCCTAGTTTTAATTTTACGCTCAGATTGAAAGCAAGACAATTTGTGTAATTATTGTGTGCTCTAGTTAATCAACAGCGATCATGTGACATCAGAGCTAACCCTTTCTATTAACCTTTGAATATTGAAGTGGTGGCTCATGGTTAAGGTGTTGGACTGCCAACCCAAAGATTGTGGGTTCGATTTCCAGCTCCACCAAGCCGCCACTGTTGGGCCCCTGAGTAAGGCTCCTAACCCCCAATTGCTCAGATGTATGAATGAGATAAATGTAAGTTGCTCTGGATAAGAGCGTCTGCCAAATGCTGCAAATGTAAATGATATGTTTCTGGTGCTGCTGTTGTACTTTTTACATGTGGTGATTTATTTATTCTTATGTCACTATTTGTGTTCTTTTTTTATTTTTTTTTATTTTATTGCTGTTGTATTGTTATTTTGTTGCTTGGAGGCCAAAAGTGAAGGTTTATGGAGAAGACAATAAAAGTTAGTATTTCTTTCTGGGAAAATAAGACATGCAGGTTATTAAAAAAAAATTAAAAAGATATAAGGAAGAAAGCAAAAAATTTCTTTTTCACCTGTGTCTTTTCTCTTAACGGCTTTTCTGTCTCTGCTTACAGATTCAGAAGCTTCTAGCTCATCCTTCTCCTGATACAGGTCTCATCAACTTCTTCAGCTCCCTGTAGGAGGATCTATACCACACACTATAGTCGAAAGCTGCAGTATCACTGGCTAGGAAATATCAATATATTTTCATTGAAAATGTTCAGATTTGAAATGCCGCAAAAAAGTCTTTCTCTCATGGATCAGAGAATGTATGTGTGTGTGTTGTCATTAATACGTATCTAATTAAAGATGACCTAAATACATATCAGCAGTCTGGTGTGTTTATTTTAATAAACGTTTTAGAATAAAGTGCTTTCCCTGTACAAGAAGAATTTCCTGAAAGGCAGACAGAAGTGGGAGTGGTTATGAGAGGTGGGCGGGGACTGGAACCACCTAAACAGAGGCGTGGCTAAACCGAGGAATACTGAAGGTGGAGTGTGTGACGGGTTTTTTGTTTTTTTTTTAAGAGAAAGGGAGGGGATGGAAAGAGAGAGCGAGAGAGAAAGGAAGTTTTCGGATGAGTTTTTCCTTCACCCCTCCTTTCTGTTTAAACAAATATGACGAAGATCAAGAGATCGACAGAGAGTAAATTCTGAAAAGACTTTGCAACGCTATTTGGATGGGAAATGGAAGACTGACAAACCAAAAGAGGAAGAGAGAAAAAGAGGAAGAAGAGAAAAACACTCGGCGAGCTTCTTTAGTCCTGTGTAAACAGATGACGGCATTAAAAATTGACAGGGTGAAGCCTGGGGCCTGTTGACAGACTTAGAGGCAAGTTTCTCTCTCTTTTAACTCGTAATCCATACATTAATTTATATTATTTTTGCTTAAGAACATAAAGGAAGTTATTCGATTTTTCCATTAAAATTCTTTTGTTTTTTTAAGAATTTCTGTTAAATCCATGTCTTTAATTGTCTTTAAATCAGAGCCTCACGTTCTCCCTGCATCGCAGCAACTTCCTTGACCAATGACGTCAGAACTAGACTCCAGTTTGACCAGCATCGACTGGCTCCCGAATCTGGGAATGAGCAGTCTGCGATCGGGGAAGGAACGAGAAGAGAGAAAACGAGTACGAGAACGAGATACCACCCCATCCATCCCAGTCTCCTCCCCTCCACCGAGCTCCTCCAAAGGAAAACCCCCTCATAGTTATGCCACCCTCATTGCAATGGCGATCAGCTCGGCTCCCGAGAGGCAGCTGAGTCTGAATGACATCTACACGTGGATCAGTGACACCTTCCCGTTTTACAGCAGAGCAGGACGAGGCTGGAAGGTAGTGCACTGAATGAAACTTTCCACTATTGCTTTGGAAAGTGGCCTGCACGTATAATTATACATTGGATTAAATTTGCTTTTTTTTTTTTCTCACACAGAATTCAATTCGACATAATCTCTCCTTAAATAAATGCTTCCGGAAAGTTCCAAGACCACAGAATGACCCTGGAAAGGTTTATTTATAATTTATTACCTCTTACCTTTTTTATCATCTAATAGACATTAGATTTCGCTTTAACATTTACAGCATTTTGGCAGACACTCTTATCCAGAGCGACTTACATTTATCTCTTTTATACAGCTGAGCAATTGGGGGTTAAGGGTCTTGCTCAGGGGTCCAACAGTGGTGGATTGGTGATGCTGGGAATCAAACCCTGATCTTTCAGGTGTCGGTCCAACACTTTAACCACTGAGCCAAAAACACTTTTAGAAGACTGGAACGTTTTCAAAAAGTTTTTTGTCCACACCAGAAACGTATATTTACTCTGGCTATCAGACGTCCAAACAAAACTGATATATAAGTGCTTTAAACTATTTATTAATGCAAAGTGTTGCCTGATGAAGATCTTCTGCTCGAAATTCATAAATTGTTTGCGTTAATAAATAGTTTGGAACCGTTACATACCAGTGTGCGGACATTTGCTTGTTTTGTTTAGATTATCCGCCCTTTTTTTTTTTTTGTCTTGCACCTGAGCCTTCCGGTTGATGGGATGTGCACTCACCTCTTTTGACCTTTTTTTATTGTTACTCTTTTCATTTTTTACAATACAATACAATTCATAGCGCCTGACATTCTAAAAAAATCTTCACGCTGCTTTTTGTCAGCAGTTTTTGGTGATTGTTACACCTTGATTTGTGATCTAATGTTCAATGATGTGACTCACAGCACTTTTGCACGTCGCTCTGGATAAGAGCGTCTGCTAAATGCTGTAAATGCAAATGTGCGGTATTTTACTTCTGATTTCAAAATGATAATCACATGTTTAAGAGCCTAAACATGCAAACACACGTCAGAAGTGGCTAAAAATGGCTTCTGATATAGAGTTTTAAAGGTGGGTGTGGCAAAATGGCTCAATAGCACCACCTATTGACTTTTAATTAAGTGACCCCTATCACGTTTGACTTACATGTATAAAACTCGGTACACACATTTAACACAATATTTACAAAAGAGTATCCAGGAGACTGGAGATTTTTGTCAACGTAATTTATTTTATTCTAGTAACGTAAACAAATGTGATTAGAGCATCTCTTCCCTAGCCAATTCCTTGGCAATCAATTCGTTTAATTCTTTCTGTAATTTGTTGTAGTATTTAATGTCATTTATATCTAATACATATCTAAGTTTACAGCGATACATTTCCTGGTTGATGTGTTTAGGGTTCTTATTGGACCATGGATGAACCACCTGACCAGCATCAAGCAAGAGCTGCTAAAAGACCTTGTCCTACAAACGAAGAGGTGATCATCCTTGAATAATTAACTTGTCTAAGTGTGGAAAACAAACCAAAAGTAAAGTCTTTAATGCTTTAAGCAATGCATTTTCTATTACCCCAGGAGGTCGATAAAAAAACGTCATTTGCCCTGGACAAACCATCTATGATTCAAGCCGAGCCTCTTCTTCTTCCACCCGACATCAAAACGACTCCACCTCCATGCAAGGTAGAAATCATCCACACTTCCTGTTTGTGATCTGGGAACTGTAAGCAGCAGGGTATCGGGACAGGGGGTAAAAGGTGTTAGGGAAAATGTACATTAAACAGAAAAACAGAATAAATGGAATAAAAAAGTTGATAAATCAGCCATACCTTTAAGATGCAAGTTAGCTAGCTTTAGCGCATTTATTATCAGTTTAAAGCATTAGATCGGTTAGAGATGTTTAACACCCTTTTTTTAGTTTTTAGATTAGATAAATATCAGATTTGGCTCTAGATTAGGATCTAGATAGTTCACACATACAGGGATTATTTTTGGGGCTGGAGATTTTCAAGAAATTTACAATAAGGTGTACAACATATATACAAGTTACACTATATATATATATATATATATAGATATATATATATATATCTATATATATATATATATATATATAGAGATATATTATATATATCTATATATATATACAAACCCGATTCCAAAAAAGTTGGGACACTGTACAAATTGTGAATAAAAACAGAATGCAATGAAGTGGAAGTTTCAAATTTCAATATTTTATTCAGAATAAAATATAGATAACATATCAAATGTTGAAAGTGAGACATTTTGAAATGTCATGCCAAATATTGGCTCATTTTGGATTTCATAAGAGCTACACATTCCAAAAAAGTTGGGACAGGTAGCAATAAGAGGCTGGAAAAGTTAAATGTAACATATAAGAATCAGCTGGAGGACCAATTTGCAACTTATTAGGTCAATTGGCAACATGATTTGGTATAAAAAGAGCCTCTCAGAGTGGCAGTGTATCTCAGAAGTTGAGATGGGCAGAGGATCACCAATTCCCCCAATGCTGTTGGCGAAAAATATTGGCGCAATATCACAAAGGAGTTTCTCAGAGAAAAATTGCAAAGAGTTTGAAGTTATCATCATCTACAGTGCATAATATCATCCAAAGATTCAGAGAATCTGGAACAATCTCTCTGTGCGTAAGGGTCAAGGCCGGAAGACCATACTGGATGCCCGTGATCTTCGGGCCCTTAGACGGCATTGCATCACATACAGGAATGCTACTGTAATGGAAAATCACAACATGGGCTCAGGAATACTTCCAGAAAACATTGTCGGTGAACACAATCCACCGTGCCATTCGCCGTTGCCGGCTAAAACTCTATAGGTCAAAAAAGAAGCCATATCTAAACATGATCCAGAAGCGCAGGCGTTTTCTCTGGGCCAAGGCTCATTTAAAATGGACTGTGGCAAAGTGGAAAACTGTTCTGTGGTCAGACGAATCAAAATTTGAAGTTCTTTTTGGGAAACTGGGACGCCATGTCATCCGGACTAAAGAGGACAAGGACAACCCAAGTTGTTATCAGCGCTCAGCTTCAGAAGCCTGCATCTCTGATGGTATGGGGTTGCATGAGTGCGTGTGGTATGGGCAGCTTACACATCTGGAAAGGCACCATCAATGCTGAAAGGTATATCCAAGTTCTAGAACACCATATGCTCCCATCCAGACGTCGTCTCTTTCAGGGAAGACCTTGAATTTTCCAACATGACAATGCCAGACCACATACTGCATCAATTACAACATCATGGCTGCGTAGGAGAAGGATCCGGGTACTGAAATGGCCAGCCTGCAGTCCAGATCTTTCACCCATAGAAAACATTTGGCGCATCATAAAGAGGAAGATGCGACAAAGAAGACCTAAGACAGTTGAACAACTAGAAGCCTGTATTAGACAAGAATGGGACAACATTCCTATTCCTAAACTTGAGCAACTTGTCTCCTCAGTCCCCAGACATTTGCAGACTGTTATAAAAGAAGAGGGGATTCCACACAGTGGTAAACATGGCCTTGTCCCAACTTTTTTGAGATGTGTTTGATGCCATGAAATTTAAAATCAACTTATTTTTCCCTTAAAATGATACATTTTCTCAGTTTAAACATTAGATATGTCATCTATGTTGTATTCTGAATAAAATATTGAAATTTGAAACTTCCACATCATTTGCATTCTGTTTTTTATTCACAATTTGTACAGTGTCCCAACTTTTTTGGAATCGGGTTTGTATATATATATATATATAGATATATATAGATATCTATAGATATATCCATATATAGATATCTCCATATATAGATATCTCCATATATAGATATTAATAGTATACAGAACGGTATGTGCAGGTGAAATGGTGTGAAGGGATGTGTACGGTACTGAATTAGGATACAATTCACAAATGCATGAGATTTTTTTTTTCAGAATTGTACTTGCATAAGTTTTATGAGAGTTTTGCCTATAATCTTACTTTAAGTCGGATTACAGACCTTAATATACCTGGGAAAGAAAGCAAAATATGGATTATTGGAAATCCTTCAATGACAAAATCTTGGAAATTCTTTAGTTGGAATGCATCCCGGAGGAACAAACTCCAGCACGTCTCAGAGTTTTTTTTCTTTGGAATCTCTAGTAAATTTTGAATTGTGTTTTCTCGGATCTTTTATACTTGTAGCCTGTGGAAAAGAAATGTGTATATTAACTTGAACAAAGGGCAGCCAATCACCCAAAACTGGGGTTGAAAAACAAGTGACATCAAATGAAGTGGTGTATCTTAAAACCACACTCGTTTCTGCCAGGCTTAAAATATCATTGAGCTTAACCACATGCCCATCTGTCCAACACACTTTTTTGGGTAGAAGTTCAACACAAAGCTTTCCAGCCACCCAAACCAGGAAGTAATTTTCGTAACCCTTTCAGTTTTCTGTATCTGGATTGAGGTTTTTTTTTTTTTTTTTTGTTTTTTAGACTAAATTAGGAACTAACAATGTGACATTTTTATTTTGGTCTCCAAATGAATCGAATACTAATGCTGATGTTTTTTCCATCAGCGTCCACCCCCTGTGCCGTTAACTACAGCTCCTGCTGCCTCTGTCCCCTCAGCTGAGCCGCCGCTACGCTTCTCCTTCGCAGATCTCAACCTGCCAGACCTCTACACATCATTTCAGTCTCTCTGTCGCTCCGTAAGAGAGAGAGTCACTTCACAGTGTAAGTAATGTCTGAAACTCAATCATTTTTTTGTCTCTCATTTGGGTCTTAATCATGTGGCACATGGTGGTTTGGTGATTTGGTCTGTTAACATTTACATTTACAGCATTTTGGCAGACACTCTTATCCACAGAGACTTACATTTATCTCTTTTATACATCTGAGCAATTAGGGGTTAAGGGCCTTGCTCAGGGGCCCAACAGTGGCAGCTTGCTGCTGTTGGGAATCGAACACTGATCTTCCAATTAGCAGTCCAGCGCTTAAACCACTGTCTGTTTGCCTTGTACCCCCAGGGTTGGGGTTTGATTCCTGCTTCTGCCCTTTTTTTTTTTTTTGCAAAGTTTGCATGTTCTCCTTGTGTTTCTGGGGTTTCTTTTGTGTATTCCAGCTTTCCCCTCTCAATTCAAAAACATCTGCCGTCAGTTGGTTAGCATCTTTAGTGTTTGGGTTCAGCTGTAGAGCCACCAAACCCCAGACCAGGATTTATTACTTATAATAAATGAAAATGTGGGAAAGTGGGAGTGCAGTGGTTAAGGTGATGGACCGCCAATTGGAAAATGGGGGTTCGATTCCCAGCACCATCAAGTTACCACTGCTGGACCCCTGAGCAAGGCCCTCAACCCCCAATTACCCCAATAGTTGTAAAAAGCATTTGGCAGACGCTCTTATCCAGAGGGACTTACATTTATCTTATTTATACAACTGAGCAATTGGGGGTTAGGGGCCTTGCTTAGGGCCCAGCAGTGGCGGCTTGGTGGAGCTGGGAATCGAACCCACAATCTTTGGGTTGGTAGTCCAACACCTTAACCATGAGCCACCACTTCCCAGATTGCTTGGATGATGTTTGTTAACTTTTTTTTTAAATAATGCCTCGGTAGAGTTTCAGATTTTTAGTATGATTTTACCACTGAAAAACACAATTTTTAGGAAATTATTAAGTAAATAATTTGCCAGGTTTATTACTACAGTATTTATTATAACTATTTGTTACTAATATTATACAATTACTATTATTAGTAGTATTTAGCAGAGTGAAGCCTGTTCTCTTATAAACTCCCACCATAAACTTTATCTTCTTTAAGGGATTACTAAGCTTCTCCCAAGCACGATGCTACCGTCACTATGTGTTACTCTAGGAAGGGCAGTTGATGTTTGCACCATAGCTAGTTATCTCAAACTTCCTCTAGTACTATTTTAATCTTTTCAGCAACCCTGAATCACTTTGCCTCTTACCAGTTGCTGTTTTTAGGCTACACAAGTTTTTGTCTAGGTGTTAGTGCTTGTGTAGTGCGATGCAGCTGAATGGATGCCGGATTCTTAAAGGAACAATAGATCCTAAACATAACTTTTGACTCTCTCTTGCAGCGGATGCCACCAGTTTACTTGGTATACCAGGCGATATTGCACCGCTCCACACACCAACGCTGCCCCCTCTGTCACCTCAGCCATGTCCCAGCACCAATCCACCCCCACACATGGTGACTAGCGTGAACGCCGGTGCTAATTTCACTCCTAACATGAACCCAAGTTTCCTTTCTAATCAGAACCCACAGGCGAACGCAGACTCGGACCGACTCCTCCATAACAACGGTAAGTCTACGACGGTGTGTTTGTGAGCTCATTCCTAACAATATGTCATTAAGCTTGTGCTTGTTTTGTCAGTAATTCCTGCGGACCGTTTCAGTAGCGCGGAGTCTTTAAGAGAGAGCTTCAGAATTGCTAGCGGTTTGGACTGGTCGAATATAGATCTCACCAATCACCCTGGTCAGTATGTTGGTAGCATTTTTTTTTTTTAATATATAATCTGTTGATATGCTATTAGACATGGTTCCATTGGTGTTGCAGATCTTCTCGAGAGCATGCGTCAGGCAGAACTCTGTGATTGGGCACTTGATCCGGCTGTTTTCAACTCACTCTGTGATTCACTTAACCGCTTCTTCACTCACAGAGGCATCATCGGTTCAACACCAAGCAACCTGTCCTCTCTAAACCAGATGATTTCACCTCTTTCAAACATGCATCCGGTCCCTCATCTGACTCTGGCGCATTTAACGCAGCCCTCTCCACTTAGCTTACCTCCTCAGCTCCCGCACTGTAGCGGCACTCCGTCAGTTCAGAGCCACCGAAAAACTCTGACTTCTCAGAGCCATAGTCAGAACTCCCTGAGGAACTTTGAAGCCCAACCAGCTGCTAGCGTGCCTCTGCCTTCCAATGGTAAGTCTGTGGAGTAAAAACCAGTGTGAGTTGTGTTGCAATTACGTTGAGTTGTTTAACACACTGATAATAAGTGCTTATGTGAATTAATGTCGCGTTCTTGTCAGATCGAACCATCTCAAACACCTTTTATCTAGCGGAGAGCAACATGTGTGGCAAGCGCAGGGAGTTACTTATTTAAATATCCAAACTAAGCGTAAGCGGTATGACCAGAATTCTATTTCACGGTATGGGCCATTTTTCCTGGTAACGATATATTTCACAATATAGTTATTTGAATAGGTTATTCTGGAAAATCGAGGGGCTTTACACAATAAATATTCTTCAGAAATAAAAAAAAAAAAAAAATCACCTTATTTCATAATTTTATTCCTTTTATTCGCTATGAGCCGTACTATAACAACAAATTCCACTACATGTCACTATTTACAGTTGTCTGGACAAACTTTATTATTATAAACTTTCCTCAATTAACATCTTTTCACATAAACACTTTAAAACAAGGAAAAATCTTAGATATAAAACTATAAATGTATAAACGTGATCAAATCCCCATGTTTCTGGTTCTCCATGTTTTTGGAAAAAAATCCCAGAATCCCACATCTGGAACGTCACTAACATTAATATAGTGTAAAATCAGTACCGCTGCTTCTCTATACACAGTTTGCACGGTTGTGTATTGAAAGTGTGAGTAAAAACTGAGCGCATATTCAAAAACCCCCACATACTGATATTTGCTTCTTGATGCCCAAAAAAAACGACATAAAGCAAAATTACCCAACTATATTTGTGAAAGAATGAAAAAGCATTGAAATGTATCCTATTGTCCTTCCTAAAAGATGGGCAGGGAAAATATATTTTAGTAGCCATACTGGAAGATACAATAGCTACATAACGTCGAGCTAGCAACTGGTCTGCGAGCCCTGGTCTTGCTCAGGCTTGCATGAAATAGCCACGCCCACTTACATGGGGCATTTGGCAGACGTCCTTATCCAGAGCGACTTATATTTATCTCTTTTATACAACTGAGCAATTTGGGGTTAAGGGCCTTGCTCAGGGGCCCAACGGTGGTGACTTGGCGGTGCTGGGAATCAAACCCCAATCTTCCAATTAGCAGTCCAACACCTTAATCACTGCACTACCACTTCCCCCTCTTATTTACCTGTCGCAATACACAAAAAAATCTAGAATTTACTCTGCCATAACGATATATACCGTCATACCACCCAGCTCAACCATCAACATCCCATTCTGATATTTAATTTTTGACATCACCTCAAGTAGGTATTGACCAGGTATCTGGAGTACATTGTGCAGCTGCCCCCTAATGGCTAAATAGATAATTGCACAAATGAACAGGGGTTCGGGTGTTTTTATTAACATGTTTAACGGCTGTATTATTATTTTTCCAGTATTGAGCAGGATTCCTGTATAAAGCTTATCCTTGTTAGATATGCTAATGCTGTCCCTAAAAAAAGTGAACATTTTGTTAAATCAGGTCCCACCGTTCTCTAAATGCCCTATTTCATCCCTCTGTCCCATCAATAAAGGCAAAAAAAGGGCAGAAAAAAAGGGTTTAGATATGAGTCTTAATATGGTTATGCTTAAAATACCATTTTTTTTTTGTCATTTATTTGTTCTCGTTTGTATTTTAGGTGCGAGTCATTTTGAAATTTGTTGCCGTCGTAAGTTTAATGCAGAATAAAATTTGCATTATTATACTAAAGAAATTAAATTATATAGTAAGTATACAATTACTATATAATATACTATAAATATATAATATACTATTAATATATATTCACACTTCTGGAAAGGTTTTCCACACAACCGTGAAGTGTGACTGTGGGGTTTGGGTTATTTATCCACAATAGGATTAGTATTAGTGAGACGAGGGATTGTCAGGTAGGAGGTCTGAGGTGCAGTTAGTGTTCCAGTTCATCCTAGAGATGTTCATTGAGGTACACCGAGACTGACACACTGCAACTTTGGGGTACTTTGTATTGTCATGTTAGTCTTGTTCCCAAACTATTCGAATTTGGTGCCACAAACTTTGCTCACAGTCTGGATCCTAAAAACGACACCTTTGCTTACTTGCGTCTACTAGTGCTAATTATTTTTCCGTTTCCTGCTCATGCACGCACAATCCCGCACTGTCGCAATCTAATTTAAATAAAGAATCGATTCGGAACTTCGGAGAATCGATTCGGAATTGTTCGAGAAAGAATCGCGATTAATCGATAACCAACACTAACTACTACATCAGCCATGCTGATATTATCACACCACAGCGACGAGAATTTAAAAGTTGGATAATGTTTTAACTTGAGCGAGTCCAATTTCAGTACAACTTGAAAAAAATCACCGCTTCTGGACACGACCAGTCGTCTCTCTCTCCATCGTATGCATACTTCAAACACCGGGCAGAAATAATACATCATCCGGGACCTTTTTGTGTACTGAACTTCGCATACTAAGTATTAGGACATACTACTCGCATCACATGCTAAGTTTTACCTACTATATATTATAAAAGTATGTAATAACAGACGGAGGCATATAAACTTGTACATGTTGGAATTTGCGGGGGGGGGGGGGGGGGTTGATCGATTAAGGCAGGTAAATAACCTTCCAATACTAACGTTCCACCGTTCTGTCATTTGTAGCAATTCCTGTACAACCACTGACACCTCGAAACCGCCCCCCGATGAAGCAGCTTCACAGCAACAGTGAAGAGATACAGGACGACTTCGACTGGGATTCACTGATTGTGTGAACACTTGTGGCTGGTGTGGAACCATTTGGGAAAAAAAACAAAAAACTGCAAAGATTTATTTATCAAGATGTGCACAATTGTTTATATTTCTAAAAATATATCAAATTTATAAGTTTGTGTAGTAACGCTCGTCATATATATATATAGTGTACAATTCTTTATTCAGGACAGTGTGATGTATACGCTGTTAAAATACTTATTAATTAATGACCAATGGATGGGGGGACAAGTTGCTATTTTTTATAAAAGGGGTAAAAGCCGATGATCCGATCAGTTGCTCATTGTTTATTTTGTACCTAGTGGTCAAAAATATGAACTGCAACCTGTGCTAACAGAGGATCAGTGAGACCGGTATTAACCTAATAGCTAAATCTACTAATTAATCCAAAAACTTTTTAGAAGGCAGGACATGTATTTTTATGTTAGAATTATTTTTTTAAAGAGGAAAAAGGAGCATTATTGTTTCTGTACAAGTAACTTTGTGTCCCAAAGGATGGAAAAAATAAGAAAAACCTGTCCCCGCTGCTTCTATTATGGTGTCAGACGATACCATGTGACTTAGGTTTCGACTGCGTCATTAATAATGACATCCTGCTTCTCCAAACTTAAATCTCATGAGCTGTTGAAGGTCTCATGCTGCTACAGTCCAGCAGTACCAGTAGAGGTTGTGTGTTTTACCTACATTGTATTAGACAAATTCAAGTTGGCTTGCTGACCTGGATGCGTTTAGATACTTTACATCAAATTGAACAGTTACAATAACTAATCATCAAATATTCCAATGTGTAAAATGCTGCCTACAGTTTTAAAAATTAGGTAAATAATAATAATTATTATTATACGATGCTTTCCCAAATGCAAACTATTAAACATACTGGAAATGAAAACATCTTTCATTATTATTATTTTCTTTTTTTTTTTTCCAGATTTGTTTTGTTACTAAAAAAAAAAAAACATGCTCTACTTTTTCATTAATACACTCAGAAGTGCATTGTATGTTAATGCTTCTTTTCGCTAAGCTCCTTAAATGTAAATCTCTAAAATCTAATCAATGGCTGGGGCTCCTGTCGTGTCTCGTGACTGAATATTGTGTGTTTTTATTTTAACACTTCCTTTGCACATGTTAACTTCTTGATTTTTTTTTTTTAATGTTCTGTGTTGAAATAAAAAGCATTGAAAAAGTGTATTATTTGTGATGCACCTAGAAATGTCTGTTAAATCCCAGAATAAACATAAAAGATGGAAGGAAGGGGGAAAAAAAAGACATTATGATTTTTTTACATTTATTTTTATCCTTTTTTTTTCTTGAAATGTGAATATTCACAGTCAACACCATAATCAGTTTTTTAGTTTACCCAGTATAAGAGATATCTTCATATATAAAATAATTCATCAAAAGTAAATGAAGAATAACAGCATGGATTGTTATTCAGTCTCCCAATTTTGAAATCATTTTAATTTTCACCAATGATTTTACCCAGATTGCAAATTTAGAAGCTTTTAAAGCTCCACCCAGCCTATTTTCTCTAAGAAACATACAGGAAAAATAGGGGGTGGTGAAATATGAGAATAAAATCATCGGTTCTGTGTGACATTTCTGACTAATGCTTCAAATCACCAAAAAAAAAAAATATGATGAAAAGTAAATGAATAAAAGAACATCACTAAATGCAGATGCCTTCATGGACGAGCACTGAAATGTGTCACTGTAATGCAGACACAAATCCCTTACAGATGAGGTTTTGTGCAATAAACACAAGACAGACAGAGGACACTCACACACGTTCGCTCACACAAGCGCACACACACACATTCTGTCTTAACCCGCATGTGTAAAAGTATCACTTCATCAGTCTTGAATAAAATGTCACAGGGTAACGGATGTTAAACCAGGCACCGCATTCAGTGTCTGTATTTATGGTATTTTCCTCGATTATTTGATCCCATGAGAATTAGATGATAATAAATTAGGGGAAACAAAATACACAATGAATTAAATTAAAAAGGAATACACCTGGTTTAATCAGGAGATGTGGCTGAAATGTAAAGACGATCAGATCTCAGCCCAAGCAGTGAGTTTTAGACGCTCCTTCATGCACAATTCAAGTGTCACCGCTGCTTCATATGTTGAGAGCAGGAAGGTGTGTCATTCAATTAGTTCAGTTTATTAGTGGCTAATTCCTCTTCCCCCTTTCATCCATCATTCAGTTCTTCCATTTCTGTACGATAAAAATAACGTGACTGCATTGCCTAAATGACCCTCCTCAAATCATACATGCTCACGCCCGGACCCCCGGGGAGCTAAAATGATACAGACCTTTGCCTGTCCCGCTACCTCTTATTAAAAAAAAGAAATGTCTGAAATGTTTCTCAATATAATGACGTGCACACATTTTCTCATGTTGCACACTGTGATAATGGGGCAAGTTCTTCAAGTGGAAAAGTTAGAAATGAGGCTGGGAAATTTCTCAGAGAAGAAATGGATTGGTGCTTGCGCCAGGAGCCCCACCCCCTGTCACGGAACCCCCTGCATTTATAACCCCTGATGGGCCACCCAATACCAGTGCTGGCTGAGTAACTCCCCCTGAGCTCATCAGCATGGAGCTCCCTGCAGGACCCATGGGAGAAATTCCACTAAAAGGCATTCCCATCGGACTGGACTGTACCATTCCCATGCTTATGCCAGGAGCCGCCATAGGGACCCCCATTCCTGGCATGCTCATTCCTGGCTGAACTATTCCCATTGGAGGCATCTGGCTGAGCATGGGGTTAGGAGGGACAGGACTGGTACGTAGCTGACTTAGCCCAATCGAGGAAGGCTGAGGGGAAATTGAGGCCATTGGGGTCACACCGAACGGGTTTGAAGAAGAAGCTGGCGTTGGTGACACGCCCCGGCTAGAAATGGTGCTGCCAGGAGTGACTGCCACACCTGGCCCAGGCGAAGGGCCTAAAAAAAACAACAAGAAAAGGATGCGTGTAATTAAAGTTACGGCATTGAGTTATTTGCTAAAAAGACGATCTGAACAGGTACAAATGAACCTCAAGGTAAGCGTGGGCCAAAATTGTGTGTGGTATATTTATAAATTAAACACATACATGGGTAGAATGGCTGCTGTTTGAAGCTGACCTAGAACAATCAAGCATGCAAAACAATTGATTCCACAAGTGTTCTGACTACCTACTCTGTGACTGAAGAAAAGGGTTGTGAGATGAGGTCATAGTAGGAGGGGTCTGCCTGGGTTTGGGTTTGGATGATACCAGGGAGTCCAGATCCACCAGTGCTGCGTTGGGTCCCAGGAATGACTCTGGCGTTTTCCGAACCGGCAGAGAGGTGCCGAGTGACGAGAGGTCAAATGGCACGGGAGAGCCTGTGCTTCCTCCAGCACCTCCATCGCTGCCTGTTAATGAAGAGCCTCTTCTCTCTGGGTCTCCTGAGGTAAGAGACGAAAGCGAATAGACTCGAGTGACCAACAGGAAGAGAGAGTGACTACTATAAGGCACTGCAGTGTGGTAGAAGGTGGAAAGGTTTTTTTTCATTAAAGAAGCAGCAATCAGGAACACGTTAAGGTCTGTGGAGGTTTTAGTTTTAAGATGAGCCTTTTCTGCGGCTGCACCACATCTCTGGAATAGTTTTTTATTGTTTATTAGATCATGTGAGACTCACCTCTACCCTGTGGCATACAGTTGCCCCTAAGTGTTGGGTCACTGAACAGTGGTGAACACTGTGAATCTGATATGCTGTGTTTTGTGTTTGAGTGAGTTGTAGATATTTTTAAAGCACTTTGGTCAATGACTGTTGTTTTAAATGTGCTCTATAAATAAATGATTAATTGGTTGCTTTCATGCCATTTTTGACCCATTTCACACTGACAATTGTGAAATGTCAAAACATGCTGCATCTGTTTCCTGCGTGTGATGAATACTTCATTCAGGGTTTTTTTGTGAAAAGACAAGTGGCACAGAAACGTTTCAGCATTACATTCTTGTTATTTGAACAAAATGTAGAATTTTGCTTAGAACAAATAGACAAGAACAACACTCAGCAAAGCCCCGACATTTAGGATGGAGTAGCGCATGGGCTTTATAACTTCTTATGCCGACTTGCAGTATCCAGATCGAAGAGTAAGATTAAGCAGGTTTTATCATAAAACAAATATAGTCGTTATCTGAGCTTTGCTCTGGACTTCATTTGTGAACAAATCAGGAAATTTTACACACAACGGACAGCAATTCTTGTAAAGACTAGGATTTAAAAAAAGAGGGATTAGTTTTATATACTCTGACATCACGGTGCCATATTTACACCTTTTTATTGTGCATTTCTGGAAGTAAATGCTAACTAAGCTAGTTGCTGACTTGCATAGTTGCTGTTATGTGCTGCAATGTGTACCTGTGCCATTTGTGTGTTTAGTGGTACCACTCCATGGGTCAGAATTCAGAGCATCACTTGCAGGGGCAAGCGCTTCCCCAGCCCAGAGATCAGACGACCCTGAGAGTGAGGTTAGGGCTGCAGGCACTGATGAAGCCCAGGGGTCTGTACTAGGAGGGGTGATGGCTGGGGAGGACAGATGAAAGGATCAGAGGTCGAGAAGAAAACACATGCAGACTCGAGTCACAAAAAGAAGCTGAAACTTTGATACGCTTTGAGAGTGTTCAAAAACTAAAATTTGAATGACTGAACTCACAGTATTCATCGGCAGAATACATCAAAATCTGCAATAAACAAAACTCGATGGCTCAGATATCTGCCTATAACTAGACTTTAAGAGATTTTTTTCATATTTTATCTTATTGATAGACCTAATGGTACTAACCCTTGTGTGGTGTTTGGGTGTGTGGCACTATATGTTTGTTAAAGAGAATATATGCTATTAATTACTTCTTAGCCCGAGTCTCATTGGCCTCGGCTTAATATTCATGTGGAACATTAAAAAGAGCGTATTTTCCAGAACACTCATATTTTCGATATAATTCAAATGTATTTAACAGCATAAAACAATGTCTATATTGCTTATAAGTGAGCTAAATTAAACTTATTAAATTAAATTATTGTGCTAGTTCATAAATTGTTCAAGCTGTGTTGTATTTTTTTTAAAATAATGGGTCCACCAGACCGGTGACTATTGACTAGGTAACAAAAACACCACCCAAATGTTAATCAGCAAGCAATCTCCCTACAGCTCATTGACTTGACTTAGCCTGAGAAATTATATGTAGGAAGAAGAAAACAATAACTATATTTATTTAAATTCGGGTTGTTTCATTCTGGAATTAACACTGCTCCACCATGTATAAGTATCAAAGTCAGAATGATGGGCTTGGAACAACAATGGAATGATAAATGCAGGGTAAACACGCAGTAATGAAATGATGGACAGTTCCCCCAAAGTCTTCTTTTACTCCAGCAGGCAACTTTCTGTAACATGCATATCAATAGAAAAGCAGAGAATTTTTTTTGTTTTATTTTTAAATTAAATTACCTAGCACTCTTGTATCACATGATGTGGCTGTGGCTGGTAAAGACTAATAAGGTGCTTTCCACAAGGCAACTAAACACAGCCAACCACATCTTTTTTTTAGCTTCACTAGCCACTCCGGCATTGATGATCACCTAATCCAGGAGCCCCCGAACCCTTTTCAGGGCCAAATGTTTTTAATTTTGCCGTCTAATGCCAGATTATTTAGCAATTACAGACAAATTAGCATGTATGTGTGTGTGTGTGTGTGTGTCTGTGTGTATATATATGTATGTATATATATATATATATATATATATATATATATATATATATATATATATATATATATATATATATATATATATATATGTATGTAAGTAAATAATTAAATATGCTCTTATTTTTAAACACACACACACATACATACATATATAAACACACATACATATGTGTACATGTCGTTGTTGGTGTCCACCTGAGTTGATGTTATACGCCACCATCGGTTATTCAATGATAAATGACTCATTGTCAGGTAAAAATGTCGGGAAAGTGGTGGCTTAGTGGTTACGGTCTTGGACTGATACCAGAACGCTCGGGGTTCGATTACCAGCACCACCAAGCCACCACTGTGTGCCCCTGAGCAAGGCCCTTAACCCTCAATTGCAACATTGTATAAAAGAGATAAATGTAAGTCGCTCAGGATGAGGGCGTCTGCCAAATGCTGTAAATGATGTAAATCCGATCGGTCTGCTTACACAGCAGATGTTAATGCACGTATCTGATTTCTATCCGATTTATTTACACATGTGAAGAATGCCTAAAACTAAAAATATTGGAATCCATGTGTTTTTTATTGCTTAGATGATCGTGGATCATATCGCATCTGTGCCACATTGAGGGAAAAAAATTCGGAATTGGGTCACTTTCTACATGCAGTGTAAATGCAGACTAAATAACATGCTCGTCACATACAGTTATGTTAAGCCTAGTCTGGCTTTACAGAGCGCATACGTTTTTTGTTTATATTTCTGTGAATAGACGTTTGGCGGTTTATTTACCCTGCTTGACTCGTGCTGCCTGCACAGAACCTGTGCCTGTTATACAGAAAAAAGGAATAAAGCACCATCACTGTACTGTATGCTATTGGAGAATAAAGCTGCATATAGACCCCGACCTGGAAGCATCTGACTCTGGCATTGATCAAAGGGCTTTAATTGACCATAGTTTGGGGACCCCTGACCTAACCCATAGTACAGTATACTGTATCACAAAAAATAACTCATATCATCAAGTGTACATTATTATCCCGCATAGTTGATGTACTGTATGCCTATTTTAATTTAGACAGTTCATATTCCACTGCAATATATAAAGCTGCAATCTGTATTTTTACTTGTCTGTATTGTCTGATAAGAAACTGTGACACCACTGCTCTGAAGGTGTGCATATCATTTCAAGAGAAAAGAGACTGACTGTAATTTAGAGCTAGGCTATTTCATCATAGAAAGACATCAGCAGACTGCTGTCCTCTGCACATTCCTATATTCTTTTGTCAGCTATAATGTCGGCTGTAGGTCTCTTGGTAGTCGCCTTAATACAATTTCTTCTTGCCACTCATCAGTTTTAATGGGATGATCTGTTCTTGCTAATGTTACCTGGGAGCCCCCCGTGTTCTCCACTAAAACAAAAATTTTTTTTTTGTACATAAGTGTAAATGTGATTCAGATTCACTAAACCTTTTTTGTCTTTTTGTTTTTTAATTCGATATTGATACATTATTATATACAATATTATTATATACATTACTGCTTGCTGGAAAAAGTAAAAGAACATAACTTGGAGTCTAATTGTATACAACCGATACAGTGATGGTGTAAGTCATATAGTACTTGTGTGTTAATGGAAGACAGGAAACAGACATTTCACTGTTGATTGAGATGAGGGAAACACCATGAAAGACACTACTGAAGGTTTCTGTGCCATGACATTTGTGTGACTAATTAATTAAAGGTATCCATTACTGGATATTCTGGCTTAGCTGACTCCCTTGAAGAAACATTGCTATAAAATTTTTACTCACCTGTAGATGCCCAAGGGTCAGAATTCGCTGCTGCAGATTCCCCCCATGGGTCCGGAGGAGGGGCCATTGTTGGTGGCCCGCCCCCCCATGGGTCAGAACTAGGAGGAGATGCAGGGGACGCTGTCCCCCAGGGGTCACTATGGCCCCAGGGTCCTGTTGAAGGGGCAGGAGTCACAGTTGGAGGAGGAGATGGGCCAGTGGATCCTGGAGCTGCTGATGCTCCCCACGGATCTACAGAACTCAGCTCCATCAGGGTGGACTGAGAAAAGAGTAATTAAAAAAGACAAGCACAAGACTTTAATACCATGTATATATTAAATATACATAGAGAGCATAAGCTATATTGTAGGCTGTAGCAAGAATGTTTATCACCAGAATTCTTTGTTCCCTATTATTGATTACTTTACAAAAAAACAGCAATAACAGTTCATATTAAAAAAAAAGAAAATGGTTCCCATATGTCGATACAGTCACTCATACGCACAGCCTCTATCTCAGTCTCTGTCTCTCCCTGTCTGTCTGTCAGTCCGTCTCTGCCTGTCTGTCTCTCTCTCCCCTCCCTGTCTATCTTTCTATATCTCTCACACTCTATCTCTCTCTCACACGCACAGTACAGACCTCCTCAGGTTTGGTTTTCTCCCTTTTGCTCTCTTCGATAGCCATCTGCAGCCTTAGATCATCTCCCCTGCGCAGACGCTCCTCCTGTCAATCACACACAGTTATTTCATTAGTACAGTAAACAGAGCACCAGGAGACTAACGGGAAACATCTCACGATATTAAAAGCAATGTTCATATCGAATCATTAAATAATTACACTGTTGAATGGAATTTTAATTTCTAAAACAAATTAGGTGGAATTATAGTTGATTTAAAAACAACAAACCTCCGTTCATCAACAGCAAAACCATCATGAGAATTTTTTTTTGTGATTAAGCATCTGTAGCCTTGTCTTGTTAGCAGCGTAAAATAGTTGTTTAGTGAAGTACATTGCGGAATCATTTCCGATTAATTGTTGATTTGCGGCTGAATTTTGGAATGTGAACAAGAAATTGATTACGGGAGCGACTTGCACCCCCGGGATCTGGGTGACCCTTGATCCCTGACCTCTTGTTGAGCCTCCTTGCTGAGCGTGAGAGCGTAGCGGAGTTCTGCATCCTCCAGAGGGTCAGCACTAGTCTGGGGGAGAGGGGTAAGGAGGGGGGCAAGGACAGGAGTAAGTGAGTGAGTGAGTGAGTGGGGGCTTAAACAAGGGCCTTAGCTTATTAGCTATGATCTCTAAACCACTAGAGAATGAGTGAAAGTAGGAAGTGAGTAAGAAAGCAAGTGCAGAAATAGAAGTGGTTGGGGAGGAGATTTGAAACTGGTTAGTGCTGGGTACAGATAACAGGAAAAACAAGACTAAGGATGTTGTAGAGCTGTACCAATGTCATTTAAATGACATCAGCCAAAAAAATAATAATAAAGAGCTTGACAAGCTTTTCTCAAACACAACTCATTAGTTTAAAAAAATGTATATAACTTATTCTACATTAGTGTATCTTTTTAGGATCAACTCTTACCTGGGTATTTATGAGACGCACTGATTATAAAAAACAAAATTTGAAGTGACTGAATAGAGACTGTTCCAAATCCTGTAAAATGTGAAATTTAATGCAGTGTTTCTATTGCAGAAATGTATCCGCTTTATTATTCTATTACCCCAAGCTTTATTTATCAATCCGACTTCATAAAATATACATTTGTAATTTATTTGACTGCCTGTTTACCTGTTGTCAACTGATGTGACAGGTGATTGGGTGAAAAATTTTACCTGCTCCGCCTCCTCTTTACTCATGGCCAGGGCCAGCTGCAGCTGGAGGTCCTCCTCCCCTGAGCTCTGCGGCCATGCCTGGTCCGCATCCGAACCCGAGTGCACTCCTAAAGTGGGAGCCGAGGGAGCCGAAGACGCTGGGGGTTAAACAGCTAGGCATTATAGTTTGAAAAGCATTTGTTTCTTAATGTGGCCAAGCGAGATGCTCCCCTTCACACTGTGCTGGATATGACCATTGTGCCACTTTTCCTTTAAGCGTATAAAACAGCTCCTAATACCGTTAACAGACTGACTCACCACTTGAGGTCTGTGCCATCTTCTCTTTGGTCTTGAGCGCGTGGATCCTCTCTTCCCGTAGCCTCTCCTCATCTTTTAAAAGTATCACCAGCTGCTTGGCTTTCTCTCGGACATTAACACCCTGAAAACACACACAGTTCATTATTATTATATATCAGGCGTTGAAATAAGAGATATTTTCTGGCTTAAACAGGCTAAATAATAGTTGTAAAAAAAAGCACTTAAATTACACACGAAGGTGTAGTAACACATTACACACTTCTTCTGCCGCGTCCTATTCATCTCACATTAGGCTGTTGGGGCTTTTAAGTCAGTTAAAGTTTAGTGCTATTTCGTCCATATATAGCACAATGAATTGAAACAATGTTCCTCCAGGACTGTATGATGCAAACCCAGAGCTGCATACGACAACAAAGGACTAGAACTGAAAGTAACATTACTACAGACTACAAACTACATAAATAGCGAGTGTGGGTTTTACAAACATGCATGCTGATTTTCATCAACCTCTACACACTTATTTCAGCCAATTTCTTTCCTGTATCACCAGACCAGCATTTGACACGTGATTTAATTCGAATTTAAAATGCTACTTTGCAGGGTAGAAAATGCAGAACTTAAATGCATAAAGGATGTTTTATTTTTGACATTCTGACACACTGCTATTGTTGTCATATGCTACTAATGTCTACCTGTTACACTAAAAATACAGACCGATGATTCATTCAGTCAGTGCTCTTTTTGGCAGCACTGAAAATGCGCCTTTTTGCACTAAAAGCTGTGACGAAAAAGTATCAGTTGAATATCAGCATTACTGCTTAAAACATTTATTTTACTTTCTGACTGAACACATCTCTTCAATGACATTATTAATTATATTATTATTATTATTATCATTAATAAAAGAATAATTAATTATAATTAATAATTATTGTACAGCTACCGAAATATAGCTCAACTCTACTTCAGTATATTTAAAGTTCTCGGAAAGTAAGCAGGCTATATTGCACCTCCTGACAGTCTGAATCTCAGAACAGCCTCAATTCTGGAGGACCCTAGATACATTCCTCAAAAATTCTGCTCTATCTTGACACGACATGCACCACATCCCAACAGTGTCCCATTGAATTCGAATTCAGTGACTGGGAAGGTAACTGAAGCTTACTGAGCATTGTCTGGTTTGCGGATTGTTGGTTTGCAATGACGGCTTTGTGTCATGATGCGCTATCATTCTGTAAAGGTCCATTAGTAGATGGTCAGTTGTGGACATGGAGGAATGCACATGATCAGGAACAGTATCTAGAGAGGCATTCAATTTATGCTTGATTGGCATTAACAAGCACAACATTCCCCACGCCATTACATCACCTCCACCAGTCTATTACATCACCTTGACACAAGCCAGGTTGCTTCATTGGAGTCAATGTTTATGTAATATTCTGACTCCAGTGCCTGTGCCGCAGGATAAATGATGATTTCTTAGACCAGGCTACATTTTTGCGGTCTTTAATTGCGCAGTTTTGTTGGCTATGTTCGATGCATCCTCAGAATTCTGTTCTTGGCTGACAGAAGTAGAACCTGAGAAGACTTTGTAGTCCATCTGCCTCATGGTTTAACATGTTGTGCATTTGTACATGCCTTACTGCTTAGCACTGTTATGGTAGTAATCAATGATATTCTAATGTTTGAGCCTCAGAAACATGCATGAACGTTCAGGATGTCTGACTGCAGAATTGTGATGGTAGACAAATTAAGATGAAGTTCCTGCTGCTACACATTTATATAAAACACTGAACTGTAAAAGAAAACACTTGACAAAAGCTAATATTCTACTGTATAGAGTACAGACATAAAAAAAGACATGGCAACTGACGTCAATATACTCTCTAAAACAGTTTCTCAGAATTACACACAACTAAATTGTAGAGATGTGCAGTGCAGAGAGTGCATCAGTGCATTTGTATCAGGATGAGTGGGAGATGAGCATTTTATTAGTTGTGTCGAGAGACCTTCAGCAAACTTCTCTGAACAGCGAGACAGAAGGTTTTAAAAGCTGGGGAACTCAAGAGAGCTATCGCCATCTGGAAACTTTTTTTATGTTTGTCCGACTGTCCTGACTGATTAAACTGGTAATCACTAATGCCTAAAATGTTAAAGCATCACATCAGAAACCATACTTAATTTATACAATAAAAAAGACTATACAGTGTAATTGTACATTTCTGTATCTCAATCTCCAG
The DNA here is from genome assembly GCA_005784505.1 of Bagarius yarrelli. NCBI lineage: Eukaryota > Metazoa > Chordata > Actinopteri > Siluriformes > Sisoridae > Bagarius > Bagarius yarrelli. The sequence goes on along the minus strand of VCAZ01000096.1, from coordinate 861,766 downwards.
AGACAAATATACAAAACTGTTTATTTCATTTACATATTTGTTTTATTGTATTTATCGATGATTATAATTTGTGTTACACTTCTTATAAAATCACCCCAATCATTCTGAAATAATGATTTTTTTCCCCCCCAAGTACAGCTGTTCAAGTCATTTGGTAACATTTTTTCATATTGCAATATATATAGCAGAAATACAAAATATCACACTGTTAGTTTTTGTTTAATATCGTGCAGCCCTACTAACAATTTACAATACAACAATACTTTTATCATTCTTTAGCCATTTCTGTACTAATTTAAATGCAAAATTAAAGTCTACAGTCCAATCCTTCTCCATTGTCAAATGCAACATGTGTCAGGCTTTATTTTATCCTTGGTTTCAGGGGAATTTATGGTACAAACAATCTTCATGGGGGGCCCCTACATCACCTCAAGCAAGGACACCACAGATGGCACTGCTAATAATATTTCAAGCAACAATAAGAAGAAACTTTAACGGGTTTCCTATCGACCGCTGCGCAGAGAGGAGGTGGTATAACTACAGATGGTGCCACGGATCCACTGACATGTCCTATCTACACTATTAATACACATGATATGGACTGTCTTAAAGATGCGATCGCTTGATTAACCTGACAGATAAGTGCTGTTGGCTTCAGACAGATTCAATTTCTATCCAAGGTTTAATTAGTAAAAAAAAAAAAAAAAAAAAAAAAAAAAAAAACACTTAATAAAAAAATATGAACGAAGGTTATTAATGCAATACACGTGACAAATCCGGTGTAAATTCTACCAGTGTTTCTAAATGCATGGTTGTTACCTGGTCCTTCCCGTCTCTGTCGATGTACTGGAAGTCTTTGAGTGTCTGGACAGCGTAGATGTTTTCCCTGCATTGCTGCGCCACTCTTTCCGAACCGGTCTTTATCAGATACTCCATAAGAGTCATAGCCTAAAACACACACAGGTCAGATAAACTTTAATAGCGATGCCATAGTATACGACTGAATGATCAGCATTTTACATGAGATTCCGACCTTATACACATGCCTCCAGTTTTTCCCGTGGTCATTGAGTCTCTTCCAAACCATGCTCATGATTTCTGAAAAGGCCACTACATTATATGTCAGATCTGCAATCTCGGACATCAAAGAACTGGATGGACCCCAGGGATCATTAGATGTCGCTTCCCTGACCTAGAAATTTGAGAAAATAAATTTAGGCATTTTAATATGAAAAAAAAAGGAGAAATTATGCCAAAACTAAAATTTGGAAAACAGCTTTTGTACAGAAACAAATTAGATGTTCAATTCCCAAAAAAATAATCTACAAACTGAAACTGGCATAATGACAAAGCATTTATTAGTGGAACAGTGTATGCGTTAAATACTAGGGGTGGGGAAAAAAATTCGATTTATCGATGCATCGCGGTTCTTTCTCTATCGATTCCTGAATTGATTCTCAAAAGTCCAGAATCGATTTTAAATTCAAATAAGATCACAATGATGCGTAAGTGTAACTCGTCACAGGTTCACCTAAACCCTTGAATTTAATAAAGAACGAAAGCAGTCTAAAATGTAGATTAGATTAGATTAGATTCAACTTTATTGTTATTGTGCAAGGTACATGTACAGAGCCAATGAAATGCAGTTAGCAAAGATGCAAACTGGCAGCAACGGGATGATTTATTTACTCAAATGATTTATTAGCTACAGACATCTTTGCTCATGCACTCTCACCAAACTTCAGCACAAAATTACTTTGTCTAATATACTTAATAAACAGTTTAGTCTGTTACATAAGCACTGACTGACGCATGTACATATAATGGCGAATTTGCTTAATTTTAACAAAAATGGACATCAAATCAACATCAAATTAAAAAAAAAGTGAAGTGAATCAGGTTTTTATTGATTACAGAAATTCCAGCTATAAACAAAAAGCATAGAAACTCCAATTCTGGTTAAACTGTAAAGATGTAAACATGTATTTATACAGCAGAAGAATTAGGAAAAAAGTGAAAGTCCTAAGTACCTAAAAATTCCCACCCCTATTGAATACATCAATCTCTTACCTTAATCTCTGCTTCAGAGTAATTGTGAACAATATTCTTCACTTGTCGCCTTAGCGATGAGGTCGACATGGCAACAGAGTGGCTATCAAGCTCCAGTGAAATCTGTAGGGTAGAAAAACAAGGTGTAGAAGATTAACGAGGGCAGCTTAAACTCGTACACCAACATATCATTTATTTACAAGGATCATTTAAATAAGAAATAATAAGAAATCATCAGACTATACTGAACTTAAACTATATTTCCCCATGAACATTTAGGCAGAAACCCTTATAATATCATTCATGTCCAGTTAAATATCACAGTACAATACAGAGGTTTTCATGTGTAGAAAATCTACAGATCTGTGATGTATTTTTTTAATATAAAGCATTTTAGCTCGATATAGCTAACTATCCGGTTTTTTACCCACAATAGTGTATCGATATTTTAACCTCTAGTATCGCTACTTATTTAAATTATGTTTTCAACTACTTAACATTTATGCTAATAGTTAATTAAAACCCTTAGTGTGGGTTAAACGACTTCCTCCTCTGGCTTTATATTTGTTATATCTTTTTTATTTTTATCTATTTCTTTTCCTTTTTTGAAATATTTCAATTTATTACACTATGTATTGTATTACAAGGCATCACAATATATTGTATTGTGACCCATGTATCGTGATATTTATTGTGCAAATAAACAGCCGTAAAATTTTATTTTCAACAGACTGCACAACACTTTTTGTATAAAACATCACTTAAGTTACATGCAAACATTTATACTAATCGGAGCCTCACTTCCTCTTCTGAAAACTCGGTTTCTGCTAAATCTTGTTTCAGATGAGGTTTAAAGAGGTTTAAATACACGCTCTTACAACTGAGTGGATACCAAAGCTAGAGGATCGAACATACTGTACAAATAGTTTTTAGTATTACATTTGAAAAGCATGACGCCACTTCAGTAAGAGTTGGGACTTTCACAGCACAACAATTTGTTAGCGCATGTGAACGCTTGGTTTTGGGTTTTTTTTAATTAAATTAAATATTGCTTAAAGTCAATTTCAATTAAGCATCATTTTTTAATACATAAAATAGTTCCAATGTATGCTCAGTCACAGATACATTTAAAATTCATCAAATTACAATTGTGTGTATTGTTAGACCACTACAATATTCCTGACAACCTATTTTTACTTCACTTAAAACTTCATTGACATCTTTTACCTATAGTAATTCTATAGTAGTAACTAACTCAGCAGCAATTGTGCTAATGTAAACGTAATGTAAACGTACACTCGAGGATCTTTACCTATGCACGTCAGTCTCTTTGTCTGTGTGTGTATGTGTGTGTTCGCTCTCAGGTCCGGCTGTCTCAGCTTGCTCGCTGCACTAGACCTCCGTGTGGCCACATCAGGACCCAGACGACCTGAGGAGAATTAAAAACTGTGGAGAAGCAGAGGGATAACAAAAGGCAATTAGACAAAGTGAAGTGTGTAACTGTAAGCAGGTGGAAAAGAAACTATCTTCCTGTTGAATATTGCAAAGCTTTGCTGCTTGCGACTGCACATGATTTCAAGCTGGTTCTTCCCTTAGAGGTTTATTGTGCTTGATGTGGTTATTTTGCTCGGTTAATTATAATCTCACTTTCCCTGTCCGGGTATTCATACAGCGAAAGATTTCAATCTGAGTTTTGAAGTGTGTGTATGCTCAGACAATAGCCAGAAACAATGCAGGACAGGCTGTACAACGAGCCATTCTGCTTTACATAAATACAACTGAGAACATTCATTAATATGAATTCGACAACTGTCTATACTGTCACTGCGACACAATTTGCTTTTGCAAAATATAAAAATGATGTTTGAGATACAAACCAAACCACTACTTATTCATTATGTCGAACAGAGACATTATAAAGATATGCTAATTAAAATTCTTTTTGTTCCATAACTGTTTTTATCAGTTTGTTAGATCACGTTATTAAAAATTCTAATCTTAATTAAATATCTTTTAAATATATGATTGATTTGATATGATTTGCTATGCGAGTTAAAATTAAACAAACTGTTACAGGAAGTAATTTGCTTTTCAGTTCTGCTCTGTTCTTATCTGTCCGTGGCATCTGTCTTATACACCGCAAGTAAAACTAGACGGTTCTGGCTTTTATTATGAAAATGTAAACTGTTTCGCTGGGTGTTGATGCTACTCATCAGTTTTAATTTGCATGAACTGACATAAATGGAAGAGTAAGCTGTAACAGGACAGGTGTGGTGTAGGGAAAATATTGTTAACATGTTAATTAAACGTTACTTTGTAATTTTGTGGACCTGACCTATCATTTTTACACATTTTGTTTGGGCAGGAGACAGGTGACGAGGTGTGGCCTTTACAGCAAGGTGGCAGCCTCCTTATGCAATTAAAACTTTATTATTCAGATCGGATATGACAGGTGACCGTCTAAGCAGGGGAAAAAAAAACTGATAGATTACCATATTTTCTCTTTATTTAAAGTCATTAAATATTTTTTGTTCACATTTCTGTAAAAAAAATAAAACATTTTTAAAAAAAAATGTTAAAAAAATCAATGCCACATTTGGCCGGGCTTCAACAAGAGCTCTTCTTCCAAAGGAAGCATTGTTTTGCTGACCTTTAAATACAATGCGGAAGCAAAATACTGAATAATCATTTTGTCTTTGTCTATTGCATTTATAGATTATCGCAGCGTTTTTACTTCCTTTTCCGGTCAGTATGTCTACCTTAGGCTATTTTGCTGTGTGTAGTGTAAATGCAGATATCGGATATGGGTTATCTTAAAGAGAAGATGTAAGCGGATCATTAAAAAAAATCGGATATAGTTACAAAATCAGAATTGGGCATCTAAATCTGCAGTGTACGTGTGGCCTTAGTCATGTAAACAACCATTTAGTAGTAAATGTAGTAAAATATTGAACATGTAGTGTAACAGAAATATGCTTTAAATATAGCGATGTATAAATGAAAGGTACCGCTGAGCTAGGCTACAGTTGTTATTAAAACTATTCCTTGTAAAAAAAAATATTACAGTAAGCTTTCGGCTGAGATTTTTATTCGCCACAGACACAGATTATTATTACCAAAAAACTTTCTCTAAATTGTTCTTTACACTGCTTGTAATAAGTGCTATAATAAAGAGCTTTAATACCTAATTAAGCACAAAAAACATGCTGGGATGTGTGTATAGGAATATGAACGACAGGCTGATGTTACAGGAATTCTGGATTGGTAATTTGGCAATGATTAATTCTGCAGTAACTACATAAAGACAAACAATTTTCATTCGTTTAAAGCTTTATGGTGTTGAAATGCCTGTAAAACAAGTCGGTTCCTCTCATAACTTACATTATAACAGCTATAAACAGTTTTTCTGTGTCCAAAATTTTTATATATAAATATAAAATGTCCCACTTAACGTCTCGTACTCTCACTTGTGCGGGAAGTAATGCAACCCGTGTGAGTGTTTATGACATCATTAGTTTGCATGGGTCAAAAAAAAAAAAAAAAAAAACGTAAATCGTGTTTGTGTTGATGTAAAGAATAACACACAAATGCACCTGGTGTTTGTGGGACTCAGGTGAGTCTGACACCAAACCAAATCTGAGGGGACAGTGGGGAAAAAATAAATAAATAAATAAAATCACACTTCAGACCAAAACATGCCCAGTGTGAAACCCAGAACATGTCACAAAGCACACACACTAAGGGCTTTTTAAAAACACCACAGAATGGAGGAGTGCGACCCTGTGTGAGTTACTATGGAATCAATAACATAGCAGAACCTGCATATTTATATAAACCTGTTGCTCGAGTTTAAAGTGGAAGCTACTGTTTACAAAGGAAATATCAAAACAATCTGACCAATCAGCTTTGAGCATAACAGCGTAGAACTTTAAGTGTTTTAGCTAATTCTATGCAGCTCTTATTCTTTCACATTTCAAAATATCATTTGTTAGTGGAAATGTGATAACTTTTTTTTTTTTTAAAAAGATAAATGTTAAAGACAAAGCCCAAAAATATTAATAAATGCTTAAAACAAGTCAAACCAAAAGATCCGTGATTATAAATTATATGAATAATTTTTAATGAGGCATTTAAAATGCAGACGAGACCATAATTAGCGTCATTAGCTAACAGCACACATTTCAGCATCTCTCCCAAACAATGGGCCTCAATGATCATTTGTATGCAAATTAAAGTATTCAAAGAAGGTGTTACACAGGGTGTGAGATGGTCATGAAAATCCAGTTGGTCTAGTTAAATAAACTGTTGTTTCCTGGAAGACTTTTTGAGCAAATTTCTTTATAGAGTAATAAATTGGCACAGATCGACGACTCGAACTATCGGTTATTATTATTATCGGTTCATTTCAACAATGACTGGTACAATTTAAAATCATTTTATTATTGTATCTGTTAACCTTACGTAATGCACCATGAACTAACATTAATGATTAGGATACTTTCCTGCTCAAATATTAACTTTTTATTTTAGTTTGAATGCATGCTTTAATAGTTATAAAATAGTTATACATTAATTATTTTACATATTTGCATTCATGTTTCAGTAGTTTTTTTGTAATTTTTTTTTTTTTTTTTTTTTTTTTACATCCAGTATCCTTTTTTTAATAAATTAGTTAATTAATTATAGGAGCTTAACCTAGCTAAAATGACTAAACTGTACATAGACCTTTAATATAAAGACTCGCTGAAATAAACCTCAATTGATCAAAAGCTCATTTTACCACAGCTGAATTTCCTGCAGTTTAATTTCTCATTTTAATTACAGGCTCTAATATAATCGACATGTATCTCGCCTTCTGATTCCTAAAGCTGATGTCTGGCTTACGTCTTCTGATATGGCCTTTATATTTCTGCTCTCAAATTCTTCTCTGAACGGTCAATTGTGACATCCTCAGCCGGCTCTCTGGAGGTTGTTGCCGATGACAACGGCTGATGGTTTGCGGTTTTTCTTCACATCCCTCACAATGTTTCTGTCACTGACTGCTGTTTTCTTTGGTCAACCTATTCAATGTCTAGGCATCAGTGAGTTCTTTCTTTCACAGAAAAATCATTGTATTGGCTTTGCCTAATGCTCATGCACTGGATCTGAGCATGAATCCCTCCACATGTGCTATTAAACCAAACAGGGCCAGCAGTAGTTTAGTACCTATATAGAAATATCATAGAGATAGAGATGTATGCAGAAAGGGTTAGGATTTAAAAACAAATAGGAAAAACACCACTATGTGAATACAAAATGAACCATCGACTTCATGAAAATGTTATTCTGTACAAACAGAGCCAATGTTCTCAATTATAAGCATATAATTGTGGCGAGGGCTTTAATATCTGCCAGTTATAGAGATCGCGCTGCATAAGCCGAGGTGCATTATGGGAATACTTAGAACAGGCTGTACTTGGGATGTGTTCTTTCGCCGTTTATCTGTGATTCCCCCCATTTTGTCAACAGCGATGAATGCTAGTCAGCTGTGCTGGCATAAATATAGAAGGAATTTCATTTGAGTATAAGTATGACATTTGCACACAACTTCACTAACAGACAAATAAGAGCTAACGTGTGAAGTAGGAGAGCAAGCGAGAGGCCGAATAACTTTCCCGCCGACAGAATGGCAGGAAAGAATTTAAGTGACCAGCTCGATTTAGATTCAAGGTCAAACTGTCACACTTAAAGCTGCCTTAGTATTAACATGTCCTTCATAAAAGGTCTGGTTATTTACACATATACTGCACCATTCTCGCCTTTTCTTTAGCAAACACACTTTTTTTATTTACCTTTAAAGCCATAACATCGTTAATACATAAAGTCAAACTAACTTTCAAACGAATCCCAGGACCAATGTTTTCCCTGCTAATTAGATCCCACTGCGTCTGCTTATTCCTACAGTAAGTTCGAGGGCTACCTGTTCAACAGATCAAGGGGACACACACACACCCTTTCCGGGATTATCAAACCAGGCTCTATTTATTGCTCTATGGTGCACTTTTGACATTTACATTCGTATTCTTATACACACCAAGCTGCAATGCACCTTCTGTTCTTACCCCTAGAGCGGACAACCTAACTTTTGCTTCCTGACGAGCTTTTGGGGTCATGACCTTCCTGCTGTTTCAGCTGTCATCCTTCCTTGGATCACTTTTACTAGGTATCAACAGCATCCTGAATGTAAAAGAAGGATTTTGTCCTACATGAAACAACTTCAGGCTTAATTCCAGGGAGTGGCAGATGACACACTGTATAAATACTGATTGCCCAATACTGAAATCTGATAACAGCCTTAAAGTCGAGCAGGCAAAGATCAGAGCAAAGTCCCACAGACTTTAGTAAATAATCAGTGCACTGATAAAGAGTTTTTCATCACAAACTCAGTCTCAATCCAACTCATCTCCACTGGACACTAAAATAGTGGCCTTAAAGAAGCAACAGTTGATTAGCAATGTTTCAAAACAATTTGAAAAATTAAATACGCAATAGAGAATTAAAAAAAAAAACAACACCACCACCACACGCTATAATCATTTTATCTGCTGTCATGGGGTGAAAGTAACAAGTCTATAACATGCTAACAAGCCATTTAACGTTAGCCAACTGAGTAACACACAACCTGTCAGAAAAACCAAACACACAAACGAAATTCGTGACCAACCGGAAAAGAAAAAAAAACCAATTAAAAATAACAATATTTTAAAGAAAATACATAAATAATTCCAAAATTATTATTAAATGACATTTAAATGGTGGCTACTGGTGTCTTTTTGACAGCCACAACACACCCTTCTGACTTTAGCCTGTTAGCCTCACACCCAGCTTTAACTAACCGAGCCGAAGAAAATCAAACGGTCGCCAAATACAGAACAAAGTTTTCATTTAAGAATAAAGCGATAAAAAGGAAAACTTGCGCGTAAAGACTTACAAAAGTTATCAGTCACCGTTCATTCGGTCATGTAAGCCTCTGCTCCATTTCCATACACTCTCAGTTAGCTTCGGATAAAGTAACGCTGCCAATGTCTTACCGGAGCCGCAGCCAGTGAGTGTGTTAGCATAGCACATCCTACACTTACCGTTTAAATCTGCAGCTTTCCGCTTAAACACGTCGACGCGTAATGGAGGAAGCGGAGGAATCAGATATTCCGTTACGCAAGGAATTTAAACCGAGCCATGTAGAAGAGCGAAGATGGGAAGAAGCTCGGTACGGCCAAACTTAGCAGTTCTTCTTGAAATCAGTGACAAGGGCGGAATCCCAAATCTCCCCTTACTTCACTACTCCATGTGCACTACAACGCGTATAAAGTAAACAGCCCCTACACCCTATATAGTGCACTACATATCCAGGAAAAAGGATTCAGAATTCAGCTTAGTTTCTTTCTATACACGAATACTATCTTAATAAAATAGTACGCCGCATTTATAAGTGTAACTTAGTGTTTATTGGTGCAGTATGGAACTGGCTGTATTTTTGTGACTGTGTGACTTGACGGTAACTTTTTTTTTTTTTAAACGTGTCTCGGTTGTCCAGATTTATAATTTAAAGATACTGTAACGTTACCATGCAAACGTTGACCCTGGTGTTGCTTGATACAAGGAGATGGCGGAACTTCCGCTTCCGGTCTGTTAAGCCTGAAATTCCCAGCCGCACCTCCTCTAGCATAAAGAATACAGATTTACATATAAACATTAAATGGTGGTGAATTTTAAGATAAAGACTAATAAAAAATTTCCCAAAAGTTGTTGGTGCTCTTAAAAAAATTACTGGTCTGCATTCTAGCTAACAATTCTTTTAAATGTACTGTAGCTACAGCTATTGGTCGTCATGGGAAAAATCATATATGGAATAACAAATAAATACTACAGTCACAGACAAACAACTTCTACAGCATCATAAATTGGTTTATCTATTATTTATTTATTTATTTATTTATTTATTTATTTATTTATTATTGGACTTTTATTTTGTATTATTACAAGTAAGCCCAAAGATTGTATGTGGTTCTCAGGGTTGTATTGTTTCCTCCCACTTCTCAAAACCAGATAGGTGGATTTGGTGGTCTCAGCTGCCTTCACACTTCACTTTCCTTTTTGAGAATTCTTTAAAGGATGTGAAGATTTTTTTTTTTTTTTTTTTTTTTTTTTTACACAAACATGCTGTTTAACCTCTTAGGTAGTCCCTGACCCAAATCAGAGTCCAGACCTCTCTGCCGTTCTTGACACGATTTTGATTTGTCCCTTTAATATGGAACAGACGGGATATGACGGTAGCCGTGTAAACAGGCAAAATGCTCATGGATTCTAATATTTTAGATTGGATTTAGGCCTCATTTGTATGTGGAAATAAATCTGATATGTATCAGATACGTGCATTAGCATCCGCCATGTAAGCCAACAGATCAGATTTTCACCTGTCAATGCGAGGCTGTGTTATTGAATAAGCGACAGTGGCGCGTGACCTCAACTCAAGTGTGTACACCAACAGCATAATATATATATATATAACTTAGCATAACTGTGTATTCTGATATTTATTAATTTTGTTAAATTAAAGTCTGTTAAAAAAATTAACGCACTATATAAAAAAAAGACAGCAGACTGGGTTGGAAGGTCTGGTTACACACGACTAGTTAAACCGGCTATTCTATGTGGTGTATTCCTGAATCACACCCAGTGTTTCTGGAATAAACTCCGAATTCACCATGTAACCATGTAACCATGTAGCAACAACAAATATCTTACAGTCTTCTAACATATCTGACTTTTCAGGTCAAATATGACGAGAAAATACAGCTGCTAAGATTCGAGCGTAGTTCTGTTCTTACTAATTCCACACCTGATATAAGTTATCAGGCCCTGAAAAGCAGAGCTGGGCACAAAGATACAGACATAGATTTGTTTTTAAAGTATTTATATTCTCTGGCAGACTGTCTTACTCCTCTTTGTAATGAAGGTTAAAGCCACTGAATAATAATTCATTAGAAGTTATCGCATGAACCAGTACTATCTTTTTTCTCTTCACCCGAGTTACCCTCCACCAATCCTGGCGGCTGTAACTTCAGCCTAATATAATGCAAGGTGTCTGAGCTATGAATATTTTACATAAACACCTTCTGTTATTTGCCTGTGCCCATAGTCATCTGCTGCTATAACACACATCGTCCACTCAGAGGCAATGCCCTGCTTCATGTCAGAGGACCTGCTTTACATACTGTATGTAGAACACTCATGTATGTTTTTTAGCAGTTATAATAATAGTAATAATAATAGTAATAACATGCATGCAAATGTAACCGTATTATTTGTAATAAGCAGATGTTTATATGACACAAAAGCAGATGCAAATAAGACACACACTACTCATCTACTTAAATATTTTTATTTTTAAAATAGTATCTCAGAAAGAATCACATGGAATCTGGCTGGGCCTCGAAGTGCACATCAGGACAGTTTTGCAACAGGTAGCGACTTAAAGTGCAATAAGACGGTTCAAATTGTTTAGATGTGAAGTGTACGGTTGAAGACGGTCCTACAGATGTACAGCGTTGGATGTTCTGTCTTAAACATTCATCTCTTGAAAAAAAATAGAGAAATGAATCATTTTCACTCAGCATTTGGTCGCACACAGTAGTTAAAGGTTGTGTGTTTAAATCTCTTCATGGCCAGGTTGTTATTGCTGGGCTTTTGCGCTCGGCCCTCAACCATCAACTGCTTAGTTTTTCTCTTAATTTTCTTTACCTGAAACGTGCTGCCAAATTTTCAGTGAGGAAAAAGTAGGAGAAAAAAAATATTTTTCACCACACATCCAACTCCACCTACACCAACCCCCCAAAACACCAAACACACGCGTACATTTCACCTACACATACTTTCCTCCTTTAGAAGGTCAAGCTGGTCGTGGTAAATCCAAGTATATGACAGGTGATTTGTTACATCTGAATAACATCGGTCATGGAGACAAGGATTTAGAAAAAGGGGCTTCTGTGCAAAAAAGCACAGTGATCATTGAAGGTAAAGGTGTATATTTGCTGATGTGAGGTTTAAACCAGAATCCTTTAAGATTCCAAAAATGTTATTAATCTCAGGAGGAACTTGCTTAAATCCTGTCCTTAAAACTTTACTAGCTAATGTAGCGTTAAGAAAGTCCGCAAAAAAAGCAAAATACCTAATAGAAAAAGATTTTTTTTGCAATCACAGCAAATCTCAAGAAAATCTAGATGAGACTACTTAAAATAAAATAAAAAATAGTAAAGATTATGGATTAAAATATACATCAAACCGAAAAACATGTTGGAAAAGACCACTGTGTTGGAAGTCACATGGTGAGCGTGATTTCTTTTCAAGTAGTGATCATGAATTAACAACCATTATTAACCCTGGATTAACATTTCAATCAACCAATCATAACCATCTGATTGTGAGCAAAAGTAGATGTGTGCGAAATAAAACCAAATTTTATAGAGGTTTTTTTTTTCTATTTCACGGTTATAAAAATCTGGGTTATGATTGTTAAATTTAAAAAGGTTGTGATTTAATGAAATGATCGTAAAGTATAGTAAGAATGTTGCTCTTTTGCGGTTCAGGCTTTTTACGTTTAATTGTGTATTAGCGCTTGTTTATGATTCACTGTATAAATTCATTAATGTTTATTTTAGATCATTATAATCAATACAGTTTAAATTTACTAATGTTGTCCTGGACTATCATCAATTATTTTTATATAGTTTGTCTAATTTTATGTTGTGATTCATTGTTAATCCATGAATCATTATTGTCAGTAAATTTTTCCAGAATCAATCAGTTTTCAGCCTCAGCCAATGAGATGATATTAGTATTTACTTATTTAGGTTTTTAGTTTGTTTGTGGACCAAAAAGGGAAAGATTCAAAAATGGATTGAGGTGGATAACAGATGCTGAAACAGCGTTTGGGTTTAACAGTTCCAGTGAGTAAAAAAATCTAAACCTACAACATACAAACCCATCCTAGACAACCGTGTAGCAACAGTTTGGAAAAGACACACTAATAAGGGTGTTGCTAAGGCGTCCATAAACGTTTGGCCATATGGTGTCTATATCTCAACATAGACAATGTGAGCTTTTTAGTGTTTTTATTTAGCACTTCTTGGAATAGTTCTCACATCACGGGCAAAATATTTCTATCAACATCATGTAACGATTAATAATGACTCTTTATGATTTAAAGGATCAGCAGAAACACCAACGCTGTCACGGCCGAATGATGAACAATACACCAGCTGGAGCGAGCTACATGGACACAGTCGTGATAACAGGGACTGTTTGCCTTAGGTTACTTACAGTTGGCCAAGTTGGTACCCTGGGAAATCCATTTGAGAAGGTGAAGGCAAAAAGGTTGGGACAGGCAGTGTGAAAGCTGGCAGACGCGAAAGAGGAGGCTTTGGCTCCAGACCAGGAAATGACTGTTATGAGACTTTCTATGGATGTTTCAGCTGTTCGTTTTGTCAATCAAACCGATGGCAGAATGTCCATGTTCAGCAGAGTCGATAGGCTTTTTAGCCTAAGGTTGCAGAGGTAAGCCTATTAATATGCTATATGATGTCTTAAATATGAGGGTTAAATAAAAAGATGGTGGATTAGAGACAGGTGGAAAATCTATTTAACTTAATTTACACACAGTTTACAGTATATATTGAAATTCCTGAATAGGGGGTGGTACGCTTGTTTTGTAAAATACTAACTTTTTTAATAGCCGTATGGCTCAAGTTTTGCAAGAAGCACAAAGTTCTTCTATGGAACATTAAGGTCAAAATATGCAGAAAATATTAACATATCGCTGTGTGACCATGTTAGTGTTACGATCAATTTTCAGTTTTAAATCTAGCTTATTTCATTGTAAATCGATCGTAATGCTAACACGCTCACACTTGAGCCTGGAGTGCAGAAGACTAAAGCTAATCAACGCTCTTGAAGGGAAACATCATCTTATCTATTTCAGATATGCTTGACTGGGAATGCTGCTGATTAGCACTTAAAGCTGAATCACTGTGAGAAATTCACTGACTAAGATTTAGAAGGTGATAGAGACAGCCAAGAGTGAGAGGGGACATGAGAAACTGAAGGGGAAAATTTGAGAGCGGATTAGAAGACTGCGAGGCAATATAAGCAAATGGGATACAGGATGGGTCGGGACTAAACAGACAGACAGATCAACAAGCTGAAGGGTACACCAATCAGAAGCCTATAAAAACACACACACACACACACATACACACACACTGCTGGCTGCATGGTGTTTGACATATTCAGGACACCCAGCAGACACTTGCAGTAACAGTAGTAGATAAGTGTGCCATCCTATGCTAATGGACACGACAGACTGAAGACAATTTTAAGATTTTACAAGAAGACCTAATCTGGCTGTGCAGTCATGTCTGTAAGTAGATTTCTCTTTTGCAGTCTTTGAAACTGAAACTTTAGTATATAAGGGTCTACCTGCTGCTTAGTCTTAACCTTTATTTGTTTTATATTTGTTCCAGGTTGTTAGGACAAACTGCATTATATATATTAAACGTTGCATATTCACTACAAAATGTATTTTCTCCTCTTCATCATTTTTATTAATTTTTTAAATAGTATTTTTAGTAGTAGTAAAATTGCTAGTAGTAATATTAATCATTGCACAGATCCAGCCACTGAATGAATGAATGAATTGTTTAAAACTTGCTAACGATCTGTTAACAACTCGGTAAGATCAATTACCTCATAAAAAAGCAGTATAATAAAAACACTAGCATGCACAGCAGACTGGATATGTAATACATCACAAATGATGTATTTATGAGTAAATCTCAGCAATTCTTGCCATGCTGAGGGTGCAAAAGGTGTCACAAAGGCAATACAGTGTGTGTACCAGGGGGACTCACTGTGGATTATATTACAGGGACAAAATGCTGGCAGGGTGAGCAGCATGTGATGTTCTGACAGCTGCACTGACACAAAAGTGAATAAGACAAAATATAAAAGATATAAAACATGCTTTATAGTAGGATCAGACGTTTTAAGGGGACCAAAATATTCAAGTACATTTTTTCAGTAGTCTGTGCCTTGCCATGTGCAGAGGACCATCAATAAATAAACGTGTTTGTATACATCATAGAGATTAATTGTGGTTTATTACAGTTATTGTAAATTTATTATCAAATTATTATTTTTACTCAATTATAGTATAGTACAATATAGCACAGTATAATACAGTATACCAGAGTGTAGTGTAGTGTAGTGTAGTGTAGTGTAGTATAGTATAGTATAGTATAGTATAGTATAGTATAGTATAGTACAGAGCAGTGGCAACTCAAATGTTTAGGTGCGCTGAGTTTGGAAGAATAGGTTCAAGCCCCACCACTGCCAGTCTGCCACTGTTGGGTCCTTGAGCAAGACCCTTAACCCTTTCTGCTCCAGGGGCGCTTTATCATAGCTCAACCCTGAGCTCCAACCCCAACTTATTTAGATGGGATACATAAAGAAACAAATTTAACTGCGCTGTAAAGTATATGTGACAAGTAAAGACATTTATAGTATCGTATCGTATCGTATCGTATCGTATCGTATCGTATCGTATCGTATCGTATTGTATTGTATAGTATAGTGTAGTACAATACAGTACAGTGCAGTACAGTAAATTTCAGTATAGTACTGTATAGTATATTGCAGTATAGGAATATGGAATCTGGCACTGATTTTATTTTAGGATCAGGATTAGAGCTGATCAGATGTACAGAGACGTACGTTATAGAGGCTATGACATCTAAACTAGTACATTTTCTTAAGGAAACAGACAAATAGCTTATTGATCTAAAACTAGAGATAGAATCTGTAGTGTGCTCTCATGCTTAGATGATACATTTTAGTGAGTTTATTAATGCGTGGCTTAAAATCATTATCCAGAACTACACCAAGATTCATAAACGTATTTAAAATACATTATATATCCCACAACTGCACCCTAAATAAGTTTTAAAGGTAAACTACATTCACATGTCTAAACAAAAGTCTTGTACTTCTAGTACATGGGTATGGGTTTGGACGAAGCTGTGTGGGTTTCTAAATTTACGTTTTAATTTGTGCCGGATTTATATGTTAAAGAATTCTGCATTGAAGGTAGTGAAAATGCCTGGCTAAATATATACCAAACTTCTGACCTTGTAATAAAACTTAAAACTGCGTATGAAGATATAATCGTAAAAGCGCAGCCATATCAAATATACCCCAAGGAAGTAAAGTGATCCGAATTTAGCTCATTAATTATAAAGATGACTTTCATAAAAAAAATAATTAATGAAAAACAATTAGAAATGATTAGATGTTTACTAGTTTACTAGACTACAGTAGATTTGCGACCTAAAATCATCTTCTAAATAGAATAAAAAAAAGCAAAGTATCTTAATCTGTTTGGCCAGTTTGGAAAGTCTTGAATCTTAGTTAAGATCTCAGAAATCCAGCTAGAACGGAAAACGCAGTTAGTTGCGGGAATGTGGGACTCTGTTTGGCGTTGCATCAAAGCCTTCTATCAGCAAGAGAATAACAGCTTGCGTTGCCTATTTTACATAGCCTAGCAACGCTGAACACACAACATGTATGCGGTACACGTTCAGGCTCCCGTAACTGGTGTTCAAAACAGCTAATAACGAAATACCAGTTAAAGCCATCCAATTAGATGGTATGTGGCTTGTGTGTGGTTCTTGGGGAGCGATGCAGCTGCAGAGAGCTAATACACACTGTAAAGGATATGCTGGCATTGCAAACATCCCTAAATGACTGGTTATCAGTCGATGTGTATATATACAAGAGATTTCTACTAAGAAAAGGTCAGCGGTAAATATAGGCAGGGTTTTAGACAATGAGTTGTATGTTGCATGATGATTAGCGGAAATTCTGGGGTAAGGAATTCGAGCAGGTGGGATCATTAATAGGCTACTGCTATTGTGTTGTGTGTTCCATGTTTACTACCTGATTGATGGTACAGTGTAGCAAGGGAAATCCCACATGGACCTGCACAATTTTAGCCTTTTTTTTTTTTGTCTTCTTTCTCACGTTGACGTTTATCAGACCGACACCTTCCTAGAACTGACACAGAAAATGTGGTGTGTTATCTTTGTTATCAGGAAACCGCCCGGGAGCTGGATGAACTGTGCTATCTAACTGCTCAGTGTATGACGTCCATGGTGACGGCAGAGCATTTTCGAGTAATCAAGAAGCTCGGCGAGGGGTCGTACGGCAAAGTCATGCTGGCCGTGCACAAAAACAGAGGTCGGTGGTACAAGACAAAACACACTGCACTGTAATCCATCAGGATACGGGCATTTGGGTGAAGTTTAAAAAAATAGGCCAGCAGAAACAAATCCTTGCTCATAAATGTTTAAAAGGTGTAAAAAAGTAATTTGATCTCTTAGACTATAACATGAAATAAGGCAGTTAGAAGCGGTTGTAACTGGTTTTGTTTTGTTTCATTTTGATTTGTTGTAGTTATGTCATTTGAGTTTAGCACCACAGACATAACAGATACACTGTTAATATACTTCACATATTTTAGAAGAGGAAGTTCAGTGATTAAGGTGTTTAACGGCTAAATTAAGTGCTCAATTTGATGTAAAAAAAGATAAATGTTAGACAAAACTACAAAATACCACAAATGTAAAAAAAAAAAGTACTTCCTTGTCTTGTCTGTTTTCATCACCATGCCATCAGTTAATTAATCAGAACAACGATGGGGCAAAAAGCTATATAAAACTATTAGGTCGAAGTGGAAGCACAGTGGTTTGGGTGTTAGCCTGCTAACCTGAAGGTTGTGTGTTTACTTCCCAGCACCACCCAGTTGCCCCAGCTGGGCCCTTGAGCAAGGCCCTCAACCCCCAATTGCTCAGATGTATAAATGAGCTAAATATATATAAATTCACTCTGGATAAGAGTGTCTGCCAAATGCCAGAAATGTAAATTTCTCGGAACATTTCTTTATAATTCTTTCCTTTCCTTTACTATTGTAGCCATGTACCACCAAATGCAACCAAACTACAACACAATCCATACTTTAAAAGCTATACTTGCTATATTAGAGATAGTTTTTATACTGTGGTTATTGTACTCTTTTCCACAGTAATTCAGGTTAATTTGATGAAAGACAGATTCACTGTTTAGGAGAATAGTAAGATTTTAAGTTAATTCTCTTTAATCTTACAGAAACATTTTAGTTGGCACTTTTATAATGTCGTAGAAATACTTTTCAATATCTACCCTTTGCTTTAAGAACTTCTTCTCACCTTTTTTTTGCATGTGTTTTTCTCTACCCCGCTGTTAAAAATACTGAGTGTTATTATTATTATTATTATTATTGCATTTACATGATATCGTACGTTTACATTTCTGGCATTTGGCAGATGCCCTTATCCAAAGCGGCTTACATTTATCTTATGAATCCAACTGAGCAGATAAGGTTTAGGGGACTTTTTTCACAGGCCCCACAGTGGCAGCTAGGTGGTGCTGGGAACAGAACCCTTTAAACTTCTGAGCAGCAGACCAACACCTTAACCCAGCGGTGGGCAATCTTGGTCCTGGAGAGTCCTCCAGGACCGAGACTCACCCCTGCCTTAATCAGTTCATGCTTGCCTTCTTCAAAATACATCTAAAGATGGTTTGTTGTTAAAGTACAGTATCTAATTTTAACCTTTTTTAAGGTAAAACAGACAATAAGTCAGTAAGTTTCCGTTCTTTCAGCTCAAAACACTGGACCGCTAAATTTTTTTAAAAATCAAGGAAGAATTTTTGCACTAACGTTTGACTTTCTTGATCTCCAGGCACACCTATGGCGTTAAAGTTCTTTCCTCGCTGCTCTACAACTCTTCACACCTTTCTACGTGAATACAACCTCTCTCTTTCCTTCTGCACTCATCCCTCTCTCACACGTGCTCTTGGAATCTTTTTCTCCACGCCATCCCACTATATCTTCGCCCAGCAGGCTGCTCTGTATGGAGATCTCTATGACGTCATTGTGTCAGATGTGAGTAAAACAAGTCTATTGATTCCAAGTGGGAAAGCAAGGGGGAAAAAATTAACAGGCAAGCTAGTGGTGAGGATTTAGTTTTAGTTTTCCGTATTGGCAAATTTTCTTGAAGGAATCATGTGGAGATGATTTAATCTTCAGACTTTTTTCAGTTATGGGATATACCACTTCTAATATACCAGTTTGACAATAAACACATTTACTGATGTAATTATATTAAGATTAGTAGCAGTGCTATAAAGTTTTTTTTTTTTAGCAAGAGCAGGTAGCTGGGACATCGGAGGCAAACACATATACTATATAATATACATATAGTACTATTGTTCATACAATCCATGCAGAGAAAACACCTGGTCCTTTCATCAACCCACTGCACAGCAGAGGCCATAGAAAATACTGACAATATTTACAAGATTTTCTTTTAAAATTATCTTTATCTGTTTTTCTCATTTTATGCATCGTTAATTTTTTCTCACTTTCTGTCCAGGTGGGGGTAAGCGAAGAGCAAGCTCAGAGTGTGATGTCCCAATTAAGTGGTGCTGTGTCTTATTTACATTCCTTCGGCTTTGTGCACCGGGACATAAAACCAGAGAACGTCTTTCTGTGTGCCCCGAACTGTCGCTGGGTCAAACTAGGTGACTTTGGTCTGGTACGACCTCAGGGCAGCAAAATCCGTGCGGTCTGGTACGAATCCCCTTTCTGCGTCCCCGAGTTCGAACAGGCAAAGCAGTGTAAGAAAGAAAACCAATCAACGGAGGAGGAACAAGACATCTGGATGGCCGTAGATCCCAGTTTGGATAGCTGGGCCCTGGGGATCCTCACGTACTGCCTACTTACCAGTTGTTTCCCATGGGAGGAGAGCACATCAGATGACCCAGGTTACCGCCTATTCTGTACCTGGTTCAACAGTGTGAAAGAAATGGAGGAGAGGGACATGGGACAGAACAGGCAAATGGGCAGCACAAAGAGAAGAAGGGACATTGAAGAGGATAATGTGGCGGTGGCTGTCCCTTCTCACTTTGGATCTTTAAGTACATTGGCCCTGACTTTGCTCCGGAGACTGCTACACCCACTGCCCTGGCAACGTGCTATGCCTGATGAGGTCCTCTCCTACCTAGGAGGTCCCTGGCTTTTAAAAACAGAGAAAGAGGAGAAGAGGAGAGAACAGCAGGCACAAGAGGAAGCCAGGAAAATCCTAGGGGGAGGAGGAATGGAGAAAGACGTAGAGAGGGAAAGAAAAAGGGAGAGATAGAGGAGGGAAAGCTGCTGTCTAAAAATATATTTTATACTGAAAAGCGCTTGCATTTTGTATAAAATTATGTTTTTATACTGTAGTGTAAGTAATATGTATAGGTATAAGCCATGCTGACATATATTTATATATGTAAAATAATATTTTAAGATATAAGTGTACATTATTAGATGATTTGTGGAAATGCACTATGCAGAGTTGCCATAGCAACTAATTGTATGCAGGAATTTTAATATGTATCATTTAACAAATGAATATAGCCTTTGACAGGCAGCGTGGTTTATCGTTTAGCATGTTTGCCCTGCACTTCTGTGGTTGTGGGTTTGATTTCCGGTTTTACACTGTGTGTGGGGTCTCATACTCTAGTTTCCTCCCTCTATGCTAAGACACGCAACATTCACGAGATTTTGCTGTGTGATGAATTGGCACTTTATCCAGGATGTCCCCTGCCTTGTGTCCCAAATCCCTTGGAATAGACTTTAGTCCCCCTGTGACTGGTATGATGTGTATGATAAGCACTGCATTATATAGATATACAAAATATGACTCGAGTCATTGATTGTCGGTGAAGTCCATGTCCCTAAAAACAAAGTATTATCAATGTATGTTGATTTTTACATGTTATATAATGTTTAAAACATATAACCTTTTGCATGTTGTAGTTCCATAAGCTTAAATATTATTGCCAAGCAACTAACAGATACACTGGATTAAAAAAAAATATGATTATGGCAGGAATTATACTTGGCAATCATGAACTTGTTGTTGACTTTTCTATTTTACTACAGACTCCAAAAATAGACTTTAAATAGTTTATTTTTAATGCTGGACAATGTTTTAACGCTTGACAATATCAAAATATCTTTACATTACTTTTTACTTTACTTTTGTAAA
This sequence comes from Bagarius yarrelli, assembly GCA_005784505.1. Classification (NCBI taxonomy): domain Eukaryota; kingdom Metazoa; phylum Chordata; class Actinopteri; order Siluriformes; family Sisoridae; genus Bagarius; species Bagarius yarrelli. The sequence goes on along the minus strand of VCAZ01000096.1, from coordinate 840,497 downwards.
ATGATATAAAAGTGCAATATACAACTTTTCAGATAAGCATGTATAGGAAAAAATGTATTTTGTGTATAAGCGTAGGGTTGTTTGTATACGTTTGCTTTATAAAGTGCAACCACATTTATGTCTAAGGTGAAATATTCTAATAAAAAATGTGTTTTTTCTTATTTGCCGTTGTCCAAAAATGATGGCAATTAACGTAACTGAATCTACTGCCAACTGCTAATTAGAATTTAAATCACATATAACATATAAGACAGAACTTTGGGGGGACAATCTATTAAATAATGTTACTAGACACAGATACACAGCCAAGAGATCAGATTAATGTTGCTCAGGGATTTGGTGGTCCATTTAAGAAATGTGAAACCAAGTCCAATTTTTAAATTCCTGGCCTCAATCCATCAAACTACAATATTTAATTTAAACTCACATCCTATTGTTTTCCCCTTTAAAGTCTGGGACTCGTTTATGCAATTGAGTTTTCATTTCGTTTTATTTCCTGGTTTGGCAGTACTTCTGAGCTGAAATCTTCTGGCACTGTCTCTCCATCATTGCTCTAGTTTAATTTGCGGAGCCTTAGTGGAGCTGCCGCTTCTAGAAATAGTAACAGTCCCATCTAACACTGTCGAACACATCAGCACCTCGTACTGTCCTGCCCTGCACTCAGAGTGCCACTACCCCCTGCACTTCATTGCAAGCTGTTCATGCAATCCAGTTACTACAGGGTTTAAAGAACAATCCAGAGCAAATCTTACAAAGGCTCTACTCCTATCTCTCTCTCTCTCTCTCTCTCTCTCTCTCTCTTCATCTCTCTCTCTCTCTTCATCTCTCTCTCTCTCTGTCTCTCTCTTTCTCTCTCTCTCGTTCTCTTTCTTTCCATCTCTCTCTCTCTCTCTCTCTCTCTCTCTCTCTCTCTCTCTCTCTCTCTCTCTCTCTGTCTCTCACTCTCTCTCTTTCAAATTGAAATTCAAAAGGTTAATCATATGTAGTTACAGTTTTAATGTATTAAGGACATTTTAACAAATGTATTATAGACAAAAAGTCACACAAAAACAACAAGTCACACATAAACACAATAGCAAAATAGAAGTATATGAGACAAACAGGACTGTGTTTGTTTCGTGTGTGTCTGTGTAAATGTGTATATGTTTGAGTTCAGTTATCTGTGTGTGTGTGTGTGTCTGTGTGAATGTGTATATGTATAAGAGTTCAGTTATGTGTGTGTGTGTGTGTGTGTGTGTGTGTGTGTGTGTGCGGGTGTTACTGACTGTCTCTTAGTCTGTGACATGCAGAGACGTACTGTCCTGCTAGGACACAATTATTATTTCGTAACTAATGTATTAACTTTATAAAAATGTATTCCAGGCACATCTATTTTCTCGAATTGTCTTAAATCAATGCTAACCCAACAACCGGAATCAAGTGGCAATACGTTTATTTAATTAGTGGAACTTTGAAATGATGTTACAGTCTCTTTAGTCAAACTGCATCGGACTGGACTCGTCCAGCCAGCAAACACGAACATGATGGATGTCCAGTAGACGTTATAGGCAGTATACAGAACAAAAAATGTTATGCTCAGCTTCATGCCAGAACTCAGCATGGGGTACAAATAACAGAGTCAACAGAAGGATCGAGTGGCAGACAAATGAAGAAAAAGATATGGCTGATGTTACGAAAAGGTAACTTAAGAATGATTGAAGTTAAGAACATGATGTGATGTGATAAGCAGAAGGTGCAGCACGCAGAAAAAAACATGGTTGAATGCTGTTTCATTAAAACCTACACACACAGGACATACATTATACTCTCCTGTTAATAACATTTCAGTGTAACAACATTTATACTAAAGTCAAACTTTCTTTAATAACTTTATGTAAAGGGCAGCATGGTGGCTTAGTAGTTAGCACTGTTGCCCCACAGAAGAAAGGCTTGGGTTCGATTCCTGTGTGGAGTTTGCATGTTCTCCCTGTGCTTGCGTGGGTTTACTCCAGGTAACCCAGTTTCCTCCCACATTTGAAAAACATGTATGTTAGGTTGTGTGTGGCCCTGTGATGGACTGGCGACCTGTGCAGGGTGTTCCCTCCTGCTCTTTTGCCCTTTCAAAACTGGCTGAGATAGACTCCAGTAGATCCCCGTGACCCCGAATTAGGGAATAAGCAGGTATAGAAGATGAATGAATGAACTTTATGTAAAACCATTCACTCAAATTTTTCTTAAGAGCTTAATTTGTTTTTTGCTTTTCGTAAGAGGTTTTGATAGTATTGTCTTTTTATTAATTGTTTATTTGGGCTAAATCAGTTAAGACTCTTGTGAGTTCCTTTGTTGTTTTGACCTTGGTTTACTTTAAAGTTTACTGTGACCATATATCACAATAATTTACCTTAGTCCTGTGTGGCTTGACAGGAAATTAAGAAAAAGCATGTACGTTCTCCTCCACCCCTCATTTAACCTAGTTCCTTTGCTCACACTGTACATCCCTAGAAATGAGGGTTCATCTCGGATTGTAAAACCTGCCCCTTTCCTCCTTAATTCTGTTACAACTCAGTCTGGGGTTGGAATGAACAGCATATGTAGGAGACTATATATTACAGTAGGGTTAAATTCTTTTCCTTAGATATCCCAGCTTGTTAGGAAACTGAGGTCAGAGCACAGGGTCATTCATGATACAGCTGGAACATAGAGGGTTAAGGGTGTTGGTCAAGGGCAGAACAGAATCAGTTTATCAGTGCTGGGGCTTGAACTACTGACCGTCTGATCAGTAAAAAACAGAGCCTTAACCGCCACTCTACCATTTCCTGTACTAGTGTATAACACAACACAACTGACATGGGACTGGATGCTAAACTTGTACCCATATATTCAATTTGATTGCCAGCAAATTAGTGTAGGCCTTAAAATGTATAAGCAAACAAAAATGTAAAATGTAAAATGTTATATAATATTACATTTTAATAACGATCGTGTAAAAAGTCAATGTCATTTATTACTTCTTTAAAATACACGTGCAATTATTTAAACCTAAAGTATCCGAAAGACTGCGGAGCAAAAAATTGTTTTATTTTATTGTCGAGCAGTTTAGCAATTTAATAAGCATCAGTTTCTCGCTAGCAGTCCAGTGTTTTAGACACACAGCTGTGCGCTCACTGGATTTCGACCAATAAACCTTCACTGGCCCTAAACTCGAAATTTTATGTGCTAAAGCGTTTGGCAACCCATTGTGCTTTATTATAAAAGCTGATAATCTCTCTGAAAGGACCAAGATATTTTATCATTACCAGAGATCAGTAAGAGATTATCTGTGACTAAGAACTAAAACCCACATCGGTTATACATCAAATTAACAGGGGTGTCATTTAACATTTAGTTGATACATACAAAAGTTATCACAAGCCTAATCTAACTTTTAGGCTAATCAGGTGGTTATTTAACTCCGTAATATTGAAGTGTGTTTATCCTCTACCTCATAAGAGATGTCAGGGATTTGACAGATCCGCTTGGTCCATTAGCTCAGCTTCCATGTCTACTTGGTGGTATAAACGCTGTTGCTTCTTAGTTTACAGTTTCTACTTCATCAACCTATTTTTTTGGATTCTTCTGATCTCTTTTATTTAATTAATGGTTTATTGATGATGCCATGATGATGTCATTTATTAAAATACACCCTGATGTTTCCCGTTGTTATTTTGGAGGTTATGGTATCCCACAACCTTTGGAAAAAACTAATAATGAAGCCGGAATGTCATCGTTAATGTAAGTCCTTTCTTGATGTTTGTAAATTGTTCTCACCTGTTACATGTTCCCTCTGACTTAGTCTATTTTTATCTCCAGTGATTTTGATGTATTGCATCAGTAACACTAAGAGTCTCATCTACGCTCATGTTCCGTTTATGCACTCAGATGTTTTCGTCTTTCTGCATGTTTAGATCTTGATTAGAAAAAAAAAAAACCAATTGATCAGTAAATATGCTGTAAATTGCCCTTGATCGGTTTTGCTGTTGGATTTGCCCTATAAAATATATGTAAATTCTGATCTTTCTTTCTCTCACCCTCTTTTTTTTTACTGATACAAACACGAATAAAAACTGAACAATGATAAATAAAAGCACAATGCTCTGTGGACTGGAGACAAGATCCATAGGTGTTACTTCCCTGAATTGTCTAGAATGTCTTTGTATAATGTATCATTTCAATTTCTCAGTTCAGAACCTGAGCTTTTACAGCATAACATAACCCCTGTGCACAACACAAGGTCTATATTTTGCCAAGGATGGTAAACAGGTCAAATTGCCAGCATTAAGGCCCTGACCTTAACCCTCACTGTACACCTTTGGGATAAACTGGAATGCCAAATGTGCGTCAGTACTTGTGGCCAAAATCCCTACAGCCACTTTTCAAAATCTAGTTTAAAGCTTCCAGGATAAGTGGGATTTATTATTACAGTAAAAAAGGGAACTGGGGATGGAACGTAATGTTCAACTGGTACACTACACATAATAGTCCAGGCTGTACTTTAGAACAGACACTAAGTACACCAAGAAATATTGAAGAAGAGTTATAAGGAGACTCGTCTGCAAATAATTGCTCGATATGACTAATCAACCAACAATTCCACATACGTTGACTTTTCATAACTACACCCTTACACTAAAAGTCACGAAAGTCACACCCACCTCATTCAAAAGCTCTTTAAACGATACGGTTTTGTTTTAAAGCCTGAAGTCTGGATAGGAAGCACACTGCTTTAGAATAATATGTAAGGCTATTGAGAGCTATCCTAAACACGCAATCTTTAAAGGTATATTAAAAATGTCATTTTGTTTACTGAAAAGGTGGGAAGTGGTGGCTCATGGTTAAGGTGTTGGATTATTAACCTGAAGGTTGTTGGTTCAATTCCCAGCTCTACCAAGCAACCACTGTGGGTCCCTGAGCAAGGCCCTCAACCCTAAGATAAGTTGCTCTGGATAAGAGTGTCTGCCAAATGCTGTAAATGTTTGCCTGAGGATATTTTAGCTATTAGTAGCAAAGGAAACTTTGTCCAAAGATGATTAAAAGCAATAATGTCTTAATTTATAGTGACACATAGAGATATATTATAAGGGGTGGAGTGAACAAAATTTAAAAAAAAACAATAACAACTAGCCAGAGATCAAACTTTTGTAACAATGCTCAAAAGTTAATTAAGCTGTAATAAACTGTTTATTACCAAAGCTAGCTGAACGTGTCCACTAAATTATTTTCAAGTTGTTTGTGTGTAAAAAAAATTCAGGTAATTAGAGATTTATGAATGACACAAACCAGTCAATGAGGTCTTGTTTCTAGTCATTTTTGTGGAATATCAGTTTTAGCCCCACACCATTTAATATCCACGCAACTATTAGCTCAAGACTTGGATTGATTTATTTCTGCTTCCCCACTAATCTGCTGCTTTGGATAAAATTGTCATTCTCTCTGATACATTTAACAGAACTGGAAGCAGGACAATGTTTCTGGTAAAGAGAGGTGAGCTATGTGCTCCTCTGGGGTTTTGGGAAACCAGGTGGTAGGAAATATATATGGCTGACACCAATAAACAACACTGGAGGTTCCAGTGTTTACAGCCTGGCATGTAGCTCTTGTATGTGCTTTATCGAGTCTCTGACATCCCATCATTCCCTCAATAGCTAAGTAGAATAAAAAAACGTAAGGCAGTTTTAATTTATCTATCTGTCTGTCTGTCTATCCATCCATCCATCCATCCATCCATCCATCCATCCATCCATCTACTGCTGTTCAAAGAAAGTCATGGGTTTGCGTGACATAAATTCCTTAAGAACTACCTAAAACTTATAAGAAGCAGACGCTGGTGAGCAACGCTTATAGGTAAAATAGCCGGGTTTCAAAAAATAAAACCATAAATCTCACATTTAGAACTAAATTATCTGGAAAGAAACCAGTTAAGTGAATGTAGAAAAAGCTTAGACCTCTGCTGGTCTCTGGTGTTCCGAGTGTGTAACTACAGAATTAATTATACAAGCACTGTCTCCCTGCCAGAGGTTTTAGCAATATGTGTCACTGTCTACCAGGCAGCCATCCAGTGAAGTTTATCTTGTAAGGATGTCCTGTTCTTGGCAATGTCACTGCGGTGCTACACTTTATTTATCGGTATGTGTATAACTTCATAAATTTTACTTTTATGGTTCTTTTCTTTTATAGTTTATTTGATGTATTAACATTCTTTTATATTTCTCTCCTGTGTGTTACTTTTTAGAATGAGATATCCTCCATACTTTGTAAGTTCTACATGGTCCATAGCTTTAGCAGACAGAAGAAAACAAAAAACCCTTCGGATCTTCATTTGGGGTTTATAAGAATTGCTTTATTAATGCCAGCTGTAATCATGAGACTGAACATATCAAAGCTGGCTGGGTTAATCTTCAGTTTTACATCACCAAAACCTGCCGTTTAGACTAAATCAATTACTCAATAAATTAATCAAATCTATCTATCTATCTATCTATCTATCTATCTATCTATCTATCTATCTGTCTGTCTGTCTGTCTGTCTGTCTGTCTGTCTGTCTGTCTGTGAATCTGTCTATCGGTCTTTCTTGCAGACAGACAGACAGACGGATGGATGGATGTATAGATAGATTTCAACACAGCATTTGTGAATGTTTTTCATACACGATAAGTCATGCATATAAAACTGTCTGCCAAGCAGGCCATTTAGTCATTTTAGAAACAACAGAGAGAGAGTGAGAGTGAGAGAAAGAGAGAGAGAAAGGGGTGGAGAGAAAAAACAAGAAGAAAAACTAGAGAAAACAAAAGCAGAGTCTGATAGATTCAGACAGAGCAACCAAAGAAGAATTGTAAGTATAAAATCCTGTTTTGTATTTTAATCTAACCTACAACATTCATAGCATTCAATAGAGAGAGACAGACAAAGAGGGACAGACAGAGAGAGAAAGAGAGACGCAGAGAGAGACAGAGACAGAGAGATAGAAGGAAAGAGAGAGAGACACATAGATAGACAGAGAGAGAGCAAGAAAAAAAAAGAAAGAAAAAGAGAGAGAGGGAGAGAGAGAGAGAAAGAGAGAGAGGTAAAGAAAAAAGTAGAGAGCGAGAAAGAGGGGAAGAGATAGAAAGGGTTCGAGAGAGATAAATAGAGGGGGGGCAAAGAGAGAGTTATTCAATGCGCACCGCATTTGCTACAGCACACCGAGTTTGCATGCTCTCCGGCATTAAACAGATGATGCTCAGAAATCTGATTTGATGGCCAAGAGTGGAGCGCAATTAGACTTTTACAGTTACAATAGAAAACATTTGGTCTTTAACACTGAAGATGATTGTATATGAGTAGATGTTTTTGTACGTGTGTGTAAACTGAAAAACCTGAACTGGAATGCAGCTTTACTGTATTTGCCTAATGTGTAATTCATTTGTTTGTTTAATGTGCATACACACTCTGTGTTTGTGTGAGCGAGAGAGAGAGAGAGAGAGAGAGAGAAAAGACAGGGAGGGTTTATATGCACATTCTTTAGTGTGAACTCACGTCTTGGAGTCCTTGCACCAAAATATGGTCCAGAAAGGCAAAGGAAAAAAGAGAGAGGGAGAGAGGGAGAGAGAGAGAGAGAGAGAGAGAGAGAGAGAGCAAGAGACACAGAGAAAGAGAAAGAGAAAGAAAGAGTAAAATAGAGAGAGGAAGAGACAGAGACACAGAGAGAGAAAGAAAGAGTAAAAGAGAGAGAGAGCAAGAAACAGAGACACAGACACAAAGAGACAGTCAAACAGACAATAGAGAGAGACAGACAAACCGACAATAGACAGAGACAGACAGAGAGAGAGAGAGGGAGAGAGATGCAGAGAGAGAGAGAAAGACAGAGAGATAGAAAGAAAGAGAGAGAGAGAGAGAGAGAGAGACATAGATAGACAGAGAGAGAGCAAGAAAAAGGAGAAAGAGAGGGGGGTAGAGAGAAAGATAGACATAGAGAGAGAGAGGAAGAGATAGAAAGGGATGGAGAGAGATAAATAGAGAGGGGGGGACAGAGAGAGAGAGAGTTATGCAACAGCTGTAAATGATATCCATTAATTCCAGGGTTAAAGCTCTAAAGAAGTGAATAAATGAATAGTTGCTCCTGCTGCATTTCAATAAGCAACGAAACACCACATCACACTTCTGGAAACATGGTTTGGAAACTATATATTTTAGGAATATATTTTATGTGGATGAGACCACAGGTGTGCATCAGGACTGCATCAGGATTCCACAGGACGAAGCAAAAAACAAGGTGCAAACAGGTGACCGATGTGTATCAAGAGCACAAGTAATCAAGAACACATTTTTTAGACATTCATTAAAATGGAAGTGCAGTGTTGCTACCACATTAGCAAAGTTAGCTAGCCCTAAGCCCCTGTGCAAGGCCCTCAGTTGAAGACCGCTCAATTGAATAGAATCAGTGTATAAATTGGTCAGGATATAATCTATAAATATAGATGTAATATATTGCTTCATTTGTTTACAGCTAGACTTTGTGAAATATCATAGGGAGGTAAAAACAATAGATTATCAATAATCAATTAATGATTTCTAGTTTAGACCATTCATGATCAGACAATGCAGTGGTTCCCAAACTGGGGGGAGCGGAATTATAATAAGAGCGGTGCAGAAAAGCTAGTGTGAAGTCAGCAGATTCTATAGGGATGCATTCAAGTTTCGAAATAGGAAAAAAAACAGCCGAAATATGAGATGAATAAATATGCCATGCCACACTCTGATTGGTGTTAATCAGAGTGCACATTCATATCACATGCTTTTCAAACATTTGTGGATCTACAACTACACACGAACAAAATAAACACTTTTGCATTAAAGTACAATATTTAGTATTTATAATAAATGTTAATATGTGTAATAGTATGACCGATTCGCTTTCTTTTTCCAGTCATTCAAATCCAATTACAGATACAGGTATGTATTGTTAAAGTACAAAACAGATACAGATAAACATTTTAACTAGTAAAGAAGTAAATCATTCTAAACAAGGAAAAGTTTATAAAAACCAACAATATATTGTTGAGATTCTGTTACGAATTGCTTCACATTTTAGTCTAATGTATTTGATGCGCTGGGAGATGTTCAGTAGTACAAAACTAAGTACACTTAAAAAGGAGAGGGAGAGGGAGGGAGGGAGGGAGAGGGAGGAGAGAGAGAGAGAGAGAGAGAGAAGGAGACTTAAAAAGGAGAGGAGAGGGAGGGGGGAGAGAGAGAGAGAGAGAGAGAGAGAGAGAGAGAGAGAGAGAGAGCGCTTTGCTTACTTACAAAGAAATATACCCAATATGATCAAAAGTTGGGCAGCACGGTGGCTTAGTGGTTAGCACTGTTGCCTCCACAGCAAGGAGGCCAGGGTTCAAGTCCCGGCCAGGGGGTCATTCTGTGTGGAGTTTGCATGTTTGAGTGGTGTGAGTGAGTGTGATGGACTAGCAACCTGTCCAGGGTGTTGCCCTTCGCCCTTGCAGAGGCAGCTGGGATGGGCTCCAGCAGATAGCCATGACCCCAAATTAGGGAATAAGCAGGTATAGAAAATGAATGAATGATCAAAAGTTTGTGGACACATTACCAGATCAGCCTCACGAGTGTCTTCCTCAACCAGGTGCCACAAAATTGAAACCTACATTTGTTTAGGACACCTTTATATGCTTTAGCATTGAGATTTCACTTTACTGGAACTTACAAACTGGAACGGAATGGACAAAACCCCTGAGCTCCATGAAGACATGATGTGTTCTGACTCAACCCCACCGAATAACTTTGGGATGAACTGAAAAAACACAATTTATTCACAATTTAAGTGTGTAGTTTCTTTTAAGAGTAAAAGTGCGAAATATAATGTTATGTCTGAAATATAATGTATAGATGTGCTGATCTGGTGTCCCAATACTGGTGTCCATGTTTAAAAAAAACAAACTTGTACAAAGCATTAAAAAATGAACTAACCCCCTTCTTTCCATAGATCTCAGACTACCCTAAGAAATGGCCTGCTACCCAACTGTTGTGTTTCTGTACTGTTTCTGTGGTAACGCCCCAACTGCACAACACAATTCAATTACACTAACTGGTGTCAACAAAGGATTATGTGTTCTTCTTGCCTTTGTTGCAAAATCCTATTTTTTTCCCCCCACACAGGGCTTGTTGCTGTTTGGGCACAGCCAAATGGTAGGACAATAAAACTTCTCCTGTTTCTGATTAAATAACTCAACATGATCCACTCTGATCAGTGTGTTTATTTATTTGTTCAGCAACAGAGGAATCAGTCACAGAAGCAAATAATGGTGAGTGTCTATATAACCACACAAATCCAGAGCAAGCCCTCGAGACAGAGTATGGAAGAGACAGAGTATGAAAGAGAACAGTGTAACAACAGTACATTGTGTCCTGCAGGCTGTAGAGAGGAGACGTACCCCTGTACTAGGATATACTCCGTCCATCAGCCCAGAAAGACCTGCCTCAACACAGTGTGCATATATGGGTATAATACCCACACACCACACACACACATATGTAAGACACATGTAAGACATGTAGGCATGTAAACAGTTGAGTATTACAAACAACCAGCGAATCTGCAAGATTCCATAAACCACAGGATCAGAAACGATGCTAGTTTGTGCAAGGGCAATAGAATTATTTTACTGACTATTTTATTAGATGTACAAAAAGAAATTTGCAGGACCTGTTGATCGGTGGGATGAAATATTTTCCGTATTATCCACGTCCCTCTGGACAATCAGCCTATACATGCTGAGAGGCTGAGTAAATGAAAGCATTTCCATCTAATTGCGTTACTTGAACATTTTTTGGCAAGACGTATCAAACTTATTCAGGTTTGTTGGCACCGTAGTGTGGAGGGTATCGTAGTGAACGTATACGTGATGCTGTTGAGCTCCGGGTGACTAGGGTTCGATTCTGGCTCAGGGTTTTTTCTTGGTCCTGTTCCCATTTTTTTCCCCCAAAGTAATCATTCCCACTACTCTATAAGAAAGATTTCAGTGACTTCAAGAATTAAAACAGCTGGAAATTGATAAAAATTTACTGAAAGTACTATTAGGAAACTGATCAATGCCACCAAGAATTCATGAAATGTTATTTAAAAAGACAGGAACAATGGATAGATCTCATTTGTAATTTATTAGATTTTTTTCCCCTTTTTTTAACTTTCTTTTTTTTGGTTTTTGTCCGTCAAATCTATGTGGATTCCACACTACGTATGCACCTTTAATATTGGTACGCCAAAACTGCCATAAAACACCAGGAGAATACCTTCTGACAGCAGTCGAAAAGTCTGGCTACGTGAGACTACTTGAGTCTGTATGGATTCTGACTGCTTTTGCTACGGTATTCCACTAGAAGCCACTAGAATCCAGCTATTCCATCCCTTGGATCCAGCTGTTTCACCACGTGCTACAAGTTTGAAAAAAATCTATTGAATCCTACGATTTAGATGAATCAGACGAATCAGTACCAGCGATTTAAAATCTCTAATGTTTCTGACCATGCAGAAAGTTTACTGAACAACTCAGTCAGCTACTTGTTCTTACAGTTCATAGCTAACAACTACTTAGAACAACTGAATAGTGTAATTTTCTATATAATAATAATTAAATAATTTATTTGACCTGTCCAGGGTGAACCCCTCCTGCCCTTCGCACCCTTTCAGAGACGGCTGGGATAAACATCAGCAGATCCCTGTGACCCTAAATTAGGGAATAAGTGGGTATAGAAGATGAATGAATGAAATAATTTATCTATATAATGTATGTTGCTGTTAACAACAAAATAACAGACAACTGATCTAAGTTAATAAAAATTTGCGAATTCCGAGTCATATAAAGAATCAGGTAATTTAACTCCGATAAATCTGGATTCGCTCATGTCTGATTGCAAGGTCCAGCAAAGGGAAACCTCCTGGTTAATTGGTAGACTATTTCTGTTAGATCAATGTTGCCTATCTTCTGTTTTATATGATATAATTAAGGGTTAGATAGTTATAATCCTGAAAACTCATTGAAAACCCTTATTTAGAAGTGTTTTATGTCAGCGCATTATTCTGGGCAGTAATTCATTAGAATTCAAGAACAGGAATGGAACAAGTACTGACTTGGCAACCACACACACATCCCATAAATCCTACTGTTTACCGGCTCTTTCTGTGTCAAACATGAACATCAGGGGATGAATTCAGTGTATTAAACGTTAATTCTGTCTCTTGTAGTCTTCGCAGAATTTATTTGATCAACAAAGAGCTGTGCACCAAGACTGTGTGTCTACAGGAGGAGCTACTGAAAGGTGAGACAAGGAACAAACTGTCTTTCAAATAAACAGACAGGAAATACTTGTACTGAGTGTATAATGAATAAAATGTTAACAGAATTAGAACCAGCTCTAGAATTATTGGCATCCCTGAATACAAAAATTGGTTAATTAGCGATGTCTTATATGACAGATATTTAACTGTTAATTAGGGAGGATTGATTTTACAAACTATTTTTTAAATAAGTTCCGAGGCTAGTACCGCAACCCACATGCCCAGTTGTGTTCCAGCGACCCGGTTCAACTCCCCTCTCTCTTTTTCCTCGTTTCATCCCTTTCTCTGTCCTATCAATAAAGGGAAAAATGCCCCCAAAATATCTTTAAATAAGTTTTAATAAAACAAAATCATATTTGTAACAATACAAAAAACCTGCATAAACCAGTATGTGAAGTGTAAAATCCCATGTGCATCTTTTTCAGTATGTGAAGTGTAAAATCCCATGTGCATCTTTTGTTAAAATCATTCACGTGTTTGGTAACTTTATGAACTGCTCAATAAAAAGCAATGAATAGCAGTTCATCAAAAACAAAAAACTATATTCTCCTAATTCAACTCTAACAATAAAATTAAAATGAACAACTAGAGGCTCAATAAAAAAAGCTTTAAAATGACAAAAAATAGCAGTTTCTTAAATCAAAAAACAAAAAGTTCAATGCGCTAAAAGGCACACAAACGCACTAAATCTGGCAAAACTAAATCTGGATTGGGATATTTCAAATTCAAGATTCTTTTTCTATAAACAGCGAAACAAAATGTGTAGTATGTGCTATATAGATTTTATAAATTACTACTATTGAAAAATGAGGTTTTGCATATATTATAACATGTTATGAGAGTATTAATATGTCACAGAATGTAAATATGTCAAATAATATAATAATATATGATGATAATAATAATATAATACGACGTAAAAATACACATAGACTAGCGTCCGCATACTTTTGGCCCACCTACCAGTGGATGCCCATTTCCACTAACAATAATTAAAGTTTGGAAAAGGAAGCAAGTGTGTTTTTCCTCGACTCACATCAAGAAGGACGGTTCACAGAGTCAAAAGCATTTTAGGGTCATTAGGTTTCCGAATGTACAAACAGACAGCATGGCCCTGCCAAGAAACCCCGCCGGTTTGGTCAGATGAGTCAGAAACCGTGCCGTCTGGCAGTAAAGACTCAAAGGCGGTTTGGCATAAAGGATCTGTGATGATTTGGGGCTCTTCATAAAATACAGGGTATCCTAGAATATATAACTGTCCAGAAGGTTCCATAAGAAAATCCCAGCATTTCTGGTCATAAGAAGAAAATACTGATCTGTAATTTAAGATTAAATCCATAATAAATAAACCTCGCTGGTTATAAGGTGTTAGACCAGACGGTCATGTGTTCAATTCCCAGGAGCTCCAAGCTACTGTTGTGTTTATGTCTATAATTCTTATTTTAGTTTTTATAAACACCCAATTCCATCTCTCGTTCTTTCTCTCCCACGCACACTCTCACCTTTTCCTCGCACTTTCTTACTTTCTTGCTCTTTCTCTCTCTCTCTTGCTTCTTCTTTCTATTGCTTGCTCTATTTTCTCTCAAACTCTCTCTCTCTCTCACTTTCTCTCTCAAACTTGTTCTCTCTTTCTCACACACTCTTTCTCTCTTACACATTCTTTCTCTCTCACACTTGTTCTCTTTCTCACACACTTTATCGCTCTTTCTCTCTATCGCTTTCTTTCTCCCTCACACATTCTTTCTCTCTCTCACACACGTTCTCTTTCTTACACTTTATCGCTCTTTCTCTCTCACTCTTTCCTACACACTTTCTCTCTCTCACACTTTATCTCTCTATCTCGCTTTATCTTTATCTATATCTATCTCTCTTTATCTCGCTTTCTCTCTTTATCCTGCTCTTTGTCTCTATTTCGCGCTTTCGCTCTCTATCTTACTCTTTCTCTATCTTGCTCTTTCTCTCGCTCGTTCAGCGGAACTATGCAGACAGAAAGCTGGTTGGCCCAAACGACTTCAAAGGTCCATCAAAAAACCTGCTGACGTCCCTGTAAACCCGTAACAAGGATGACCAGGAGACATGGAGAGACTGGCTGAGAGAATAAGAATAGATTAGAAATGTACAGGTTGGAAAGATAGACAGCGCATTTAAACCAATACAAATCCACATTATTGTGGACTTCAGTTTTAAGATTTGGGGGTTAGTTTGCTTTTTAACTTTGTCTTATATAATGTTGTCTGTTATACTGCAAGATGATTTCTTCATAATTATCCAAGTATTATAATATAAGTCCTAAAGTGTGAGACGAAGAAGAAGTTCCAATTTGGAGATAAAAGGTAATATTAAGCATATTAACTGCCATGTACAAAAGGTCAAATTAAGTGGACATAGAGTTTCTTAGAGCAAAAAAATGAAATGAATCATATACTGAAAACTAAAATATCTAAAATATCAATAAAAATGTTGCATTAAATTCGAAAAAAATGCAAAAAATGAGCATGGTCAGACTTTTGGACCCTATTGTATACACGGATTATTATTTTACTGAATATATCTGCATGATTACATCATCAATATCTCACCACTGTATATATTTTTATAGGATCACGTTATATAATTCTGTGTTTCAGTGTAAACAAAAAAAAACTATGCTTCTATAGAGCAAATCAAACTATTTCTCATGTGATGTCATGTCAATGGTTCGGTTCTATAACGCTTATGAGGCAATAAATTTGAGTACAAGCGGCTGCTTTCTCATGAATTCGATATGTACTGTTTATTACGCTGACTTTATATTTATACATATACAACATTTTGAGATTATACATGTTGGATCTAGAATGAACACACGATGAAAAAAAAAAAAAAACACAAAAATTCCAGCGAATAGCAGCAACGGCTGGCATCGATAAAGTTACGCAAAATCGCAGAGGTCAGAAATAAAGATGGTTCACAGTCACAGAAATCAGCTCGGTTATCTATACTGCACTCTGGAACACTGCTGGGAGACACCAACGTTCTTTTAAGTGTGTAAAATTCACTCCAGCCACAAAAAGTATGTGCTATGGCAAGGCATCAGGACCTCTTATTTCAAATGTGATGGCCTTGATTGGATATTGCTGCTAGGACACATCAGGCTTAGTGCAGTTTCCCAGAAAGCAAAGGCTGAGGGTGCAGTTAAAACACCAGGCACCAAATGCCTGTGACTTTTTTCCCGAATGAGGCTGATTGCATATCATCAGGAAGGAGCAGTGATGATGAAATGCTGTACTACGATTGCTTCACATTACTACATGATTTTTTTTTTTTTTTTTTTGTACAACGCTGTTTTGGTTCTTTTTTTTTTTTTGCATTTTTCACCACCAGAGGGCGACACAATCGTTTAATTTGCACTGAACACTTTCAAGCTTACGTTTAAAAAAAAACTTGTTCCACCAAACCACTTGTTCCTGTTAAACACATATCCAAATATACACATCATTTAATGCATGTCCTTTTCGAGGAAGCTGAAGACTACCAATGTACAATATGTAAACATGAATAAATAAAATAAATAATTGCCGAACAAAAACTTATTGTGCAAAAAAGGGGTAATAGAGATGGGGGCAAAAAAGAAACAGAAAGAGAAAAAGAAATAGAAATAATAAGGTAAACTTAGGTGATAGATGTGGGATGAGGGTGTGTGACGAGTAGGGACGGGGCATGAGGTGGGCAGAGGGATCCCATCCTTAGAACTGGACCCAGTTTGTGGAGGCAGACTCCGTCTTGGAGGGCTGAGATGACAAGCTAGGGAAAAAAAGGATAGAGAAAGAGAGGGGGGAGAGATAAAGAAAGAAAGCAGGAGGGAAGAAAAGAGGGGGGGAGACAAAAGAGAAAGCAAGAGAAAAGAGGGAAAGAAAGGGGCGGTAGGGAGAAAAAGAGAAGGGAAAAAAGTGAGAGGAAAGAAAGTGCGAGAGGAGAGAGGGAGCGAGAAAGAGAAGGGGAATAGAGGGGGAGAGAGTTAGAGAGAGAGAGAGAGAGAGAGAGAGAGAGAGGAGGGGGAAACAGAGAAAGAGGGAGGAGAGGAAAGAGAGAGGAAAGGAAACAGAAAGCGAGAGAAGAGGAGAGAGGGCGAGACGGAAGTGGAAAAGAAAGAGGAAGAAAGAGAGAGGGGAGAGAGTAAGAAAGAGAGAGAGAGAGAGAGAGAGAGAGAGAAAGAGAGGGAAGAAAGGAAAAGAGAGGAAGAAGAGAGAAGAGAGAGCGAGATGGGGAGAAAGGGAAGAAGAAAGAGAGAGGGAAAGAGAGAGAGAGAGAGAGAGAGAGAGAAAAGAGATCCAACTTAACAAAAATCACAGAATGTCACTGTAGTCGATTCATTAGTTTATCAGTAAAAGCTGCAGACAACAAAATTTAAAGCTTTTGTGTTTTCTTTTCTTTTCTTTTCTTGTTATTTTCAATCATTGTTCACCACAATCAATAAGGTCAGTTAGAAATGTAAACTTTAAACTGGTAGCCTGGGCCTTTATCTGAAGTGAACAATATCAGCCTAAACTGCTTAGATTTATCGAAATACACTATACGACAGAGCTGTTTATTAGAAACGGCCTCATGGTGCAATACATATGGCGCCTGTATCATTTCTGCCATGTTTGTTTCTGAGACAGCAGCTGTGTGTGTCAGCGACAGCTACAGGAGTGGAGGGAGGAAGTCGTCCAATACACACGGAGGGTTTTAATTAAATATTATGTAAACGTGAATCAATTTAACTTAAAAAGGTTAGAATATCGGTACACACTATCATGAAAAAAGTTATCGCGATAGTTAGCTGTGTTGATATTTTTACACAGACCTACTATAAGAACAGAAATAATGCAGGCAACCGAAACTTCTTCCTGACGGCTTGGTTTTCACTAGGATTTGATTCTGGTCACATGGTTTTTAGGATTGCTGTGGTGGTCCTTTACCTGTCAGACGTAAACTCTCCCCACATGTCAGCGTTTGTGGTAGGAGGAGTCGGCGGGACTGAAGTGTTCGATTCGTTACTCTCGAGGTCCAATAAACAACCTGAAGGGATGACAAAGTGTGCACAGTAGTCAAGCCATTTTGCATAAGTATTCACATAAGTATTCACCCCCCCCAACAGCTGAAATACTGTTATATAAAAAAAAATGCTGACCCAAATAAAGTTCTGGTGAAAAAAGTTGTCATTAGAAGTCACATGATTACTTGAATTAGGTCGGCATATACGTGCAGTTAAAATACAGGGTGTGTCACTAGTTCAAGCACTGGTAGCTCATTGATTAAGGTGTTAATCAGAAGGTTTTGGGTTTAATGTTTAGTGCCACCGAGCTGACACTGCTGGGCGTCTGAGCAAGACCCTTAATCCTCATCTGCTCAGTTGTACAAACCAGATAAATGGAAATTGAAATGGAAATATGAAAACAAAGTCACATAAGAAACAGACATTAGGTCTAAGAAAATTAAAATTATGGACTGATCTTTTCTTTGTCAGGGGGCAAATGAAGTTTTTAAAATCAGATCTGGTTAAAACTTAAAGTTTAGATCTTAAAAATCTTTTAGAATTGAGAATAAATCACCAGACCTATGTTGCTGCTGCATGTTTGTGGTTCTGTGTTGTTATTGGTGGCAATGGTTGAAGGAGGTGGTGCGATTTTTCCACTCGGAGGAGGTGGAAGCAGTCCAAAGCCACCTGAGCTTTGTGGACGAGACTTTTCCCTCTTTTTGCTTTGCTGGTTGTAAAAAAATCAAAGGGACACAGTACATGAATTTAATAATAGACTACAGAAGATATGTAAGAAAATCACTTTATTATTCATTTTGTTGTTTTCTTCTCAAAATTTGGGATGCATTATTTTTTGGATTCGCGTTGCATTAATCAGTAACTCTGTATTACTAAAATTCCAACCCCAGGACTTAAAACTACCACCAGCGCCAGTGTAGTCATAAACTTGTGAATAAAAGAGGTGGTCACATGACAAATCTTGGTTCAAATCGACATAAAATCTGCTGCAACTTTAAAAAATGACAAGCGTCTGCAACTATTAAATCTTGGATCATGTTTGGTTAAATCTATTCAATATACAGTACATTTAACCTTTTTTTTTACCGAATAACTGCGGAATCATTTCTTAATTTATGCAGGAGAATGTGTAAATAAAGAGTTTTTACCCCGATGTTAAGAGTGATGGTCTGACCTTCTTTAAAACCCAAGTCTAATTTAGGGCCCAAATCTGGAGTTTGAGCTTGCTTACTCAACTCATTATCTTGCTTTACCCACCTGGGGGAGAGATGAAAAGATACAGAGAGAGAAAGAGAGAAGAAGAGAGAGAGAGAGAGAGAGAGACTATTAAAGAGAGTCTTTAGAGGAATACCCTAATTATCTGACGCATTGGGATATGCAATCAAAATGATACAAGAACAAAAGAAACCTACTTGAAATGATCCTGCAAAGCCACGTTGAAGTCGAACGCATCTCCCCGATCGCCAAACCCGATGCCAATAAAGGCACTGCGACCTGAAAAAAAAGCGTGAGGGGGGATTTCGGTGTCTAGATTTGAGAGCCGGTATTACATTCAGATTGAAAATATAAATCGGCGTCCGACTCACCGCTGTCATCTTGAATCCTAAGAACAAAATAGCGGCTTGAGTCACTTACAGTTTCGACCGCGATACCGGGATACTGATCCACCGGCGCTTGAGCAAACAGCTCCCCTACAGGAAGAAAAAGGAACAGCGTTAAACGTAAAAACAAATAAATATAATTTCTAATTAATAAACAAAATAAAACACACAAAGGGCTCATACTATATTTTCATTTCTGGTTTTTCTATCATCTCAAATACTATTTGAGGCTGATATTCACTGACCCAGATTTGTACTAACAATTATAAAGGAGATATTAGTGATATATATAATATTAGTGCCCTTAGTGCCTAATGTGCTGCTAATATAGATCACTTCATGGTTTTATAAATAGCAAGCAGGTGCTGGTGGAAACGGGCAATACAATGGCTAAAAAAACAACAGGATTTTCCAGCTGGTAAAGTTTAGTTGTAATTTTAAACTAGCGTTTGCAAATGTTTATACCGTTTTAATGACAAAACAGAATATAGGTCCAGAATACACGTTTATTAATGAACAGCATGCAAAATGGCCTACTTATACAAGGGGGTATCAGCATTTTTTAAAACAAGCCAACAGATAAAAAAGCGGTGCCTCCTGGAACTGTGTGCGCATCCTGCAACCTGGTGCTGCCATCTGTTGGTGTGTCTCGAAACATTTTGATACTCTCTTGTACATCCAGCTTATTTCGGTTCATGCTGAAATGCTCTGTACTCTTTAATATTTGGATTTTTGGATAATCAACTAAAAAAATTATAATTTCTTTTTCTTTAATGACATTTTTAATAAAACTATTTTTGAAAATCTTTAAATAATAGTGCATTTTTTTGTATTTCAGTATGTGATAAAACACCTTTATTAAAAATCATTTTTGATGATGAAATGTTTTACCCTTTCATTTTAGTGTGTGACAAAAAAAGTAACGATATAAACAAATAAATAGAAAGCAGCCATATATATGCGGAATATAAATATTATACGACTCACTGACAGTTGTGAAGGTTTAAGCTATAGTTTTTTTTCAGTCTATAACCATTTTTCGGGTACAAATGCATGTACCTGTTAGCTGTGTTGGACAGTCTTTTGACAGTCATATGTATAAATTTGTTTGTGTACATGTGTATGTGTGTGTGTGCTACTACTGAGTACTACAGCTTCCTCTGACCTGAGATCTTATCCTCTAGTTTAATGTAGGCAACTTTTCCCCTCGCCGTCACTCGCATTCGGCCCATCCAGTCGGGAGCGTCTAACTTCCAATCAGCTGCCCTGTGAGACACAAACAAACAAACCAACAAACCGAACTATTAAATGTGTTCCTAATTTTGAAAAGTAGTAACTGATATGATATTAGTTCCGTATTACAGTAATATTACTGGCATTTAAACTAACGTATCAGACACAGATCTCTTTGGGGTTTTAAACACTCTAGCTTGTTAATGGACACTTTTGCTAGAAACATCTTTCTGCTCATTTACCTTCAATGCGTAAAGCTAAAAACTACAGGAATCATCAGTTTTCACGCACAATTATTCTCAAACCCAGGGGTCATCAGCTGGCACACGAGCAGTTCTTAGCAGGCACGGCATCCGTGTTTCAGCTGACTTAAACAAATACCGAAATAAAAATGCTGCAGCGGCGCGAACAAGCATATTAGAGCAAAAACCTGTCCATAGTTGACTGACTCTTGTTTTGCAAACATGAAACAGCAGAACTTCTGTTGTGGTTTATCAAATTAGAGGCATGTATGTAAATCATTTCACTGAAGGACGACCTGAAGACCATATAAGTAAAAAGCTGGAGATGTTAAAAAAGGAAGTCAAATCTTTCTCACAGTTTTTTTTTTCCATCATCGCTAGTATGATAAGTGAACTGACCTTTTTTAGGGGAATAAAAAAAGCTCCAGAAAACAAAATGCTTAGAAGATGAATGGTCAGTATGCGCTACCCACGTCACTTTCCAAATAGATGTCTCATCTGTTTAAAATAAAACGGTGCCAAGGAAATAACACAAAAGTCTATGAATTTTAAAAATGAAGCAAAACACTCGATCATCGTTTTGTTTATAATTCTTCTCGGATTTGTCCTATTTAGCTCACAGTACTATGCTGTCTTGACATGTTTGGCTTGCAGACGGTTTGTTGCTGTTTTTCAAAAAGTAGCACTGAGTCATTTAAAAACCCCAGTACCATGTCAGCGCGTGACCCAAACAACATCTTGTCCCATACTAATTCCTTTCAAACAGACTTAGGTGCACTTTAACAGCTGCAATGATTATTTATAGCTGTGATATTGTAAGTGATAACGGGAACTAACGTGTCGTGTGGGCTAGAATAGACATAAACAATGATAAAATGGGATGTTTCATTAATCCGGCAAGTCGCTGTGGTATAAAAGGAATAAATCACTTCCTAACCCTATGTCTATAAAACTGTATACATTCACAGAGTTTGTCTTCAAAATAAAAGTGGAAACACTTTATTGATGGTAAAACACATGATATTTCGTAATGATTAACATCAGCAGGTCGATGATGTCATAGCTTTTTTATTTTACAGTTAATTATCCGTCTGGTATAGGCCTGATTGCTCTATGAGAGACGTCAAGTTCTGATCCTTTGGGGAAAGATGTGTCCAGTAATCATTTATTACTCAGCAATGAAACGTGCTCAAGTTATTTCTTATTTCTCCCACACGACTGTGGATATGAACCAATCATCCTCCAGGAACAAGATTAAACAATATCCCCCCACCCACCCCCAGCCACTGTCCGGGAACTACTGACGTCAGCATTTTTAATGAAAACGTAAAAACAGTGTCTCAATCTCGATTACAAAATATCCTTTCAAACACACAGACACACACGCAAGCAGAACTATATTAGTAACACGTCGCTCACTGATTACACACACACACACACACACACACACACACACACACACACACACACACACACACACAAATGAACCGCTGAGCGGTCATGAGGTCACTGAAATGATTAGAATGATGCTGCGTGACAAGTGACGTCAGACGGCATGGAGTCAAGACATATTGCGAAACTGGGAATTTCATCTATCCCTTTCCGGACACAGGAAGGAGCTTGATCATTATCCATACTCGATCCGTACACCTTTCGGGTGAATATTACGTAATGGCGTACAGGCCAAAACAAATCAAATAATAAACCTGCATCAAATCAATAAACCTGCATTATGGATTCTGACTGTAAACACAACACACAGGCGATCAAGAAAACAGGCTTTCGGCGTATTTACTGATGCGGCTAAAATATGTGCTTTAGTGTAAAGATGTGAGAATGATGATGATGAAGGTCATGGCTACGCTTTTACCTGACAGCGCGGTTCGACGCTCGCGGCGGAATTCGGTAAACATTGACGTCAGGTTTCACACACAGAACCGACTCGTATTCCACCTCGGCCGCCATCTTGGATTTTAATTCAGCCGCTTGTTTGCTGCAGCTTTGGTCTCGGAGGTTAACGGAACCGGTAACGTCGTAATACACCGTGTATGTGCGCACTGCATTTTTCCGCATCAATAGATTTTCTGTGTGTGTGTGTGTGTTTGTGTGTGTGTGTGTATCGTTGAAAAATTTCCCAACAGTATTAAAAACCGTTATGATTAAAAAAATACAAAAAACTGTATAATGAAGTTTATTATCTTTATTAGTAGTACAGTATTTTGTAAAGTAGCACCGCCACAGCGCCCCTACACACCTTTAGTTAGAACAGTAATGCTATTTAGGACAAAAATGTTTAATGTTTCAGTGATTCAAGTCTCAGGTTTTTTTTTTTTTTACAGCACCATAATTTCATTGTTGTGTAAACTATCATGTCATCAGAGGCCCAGCAGAGCAAATCCGTCCCTCAGGTCTTCAGACTCACTGGGCTTTAAAGATAAAATAGAAAATTAATTATTATAGTTATGCATTTGTGACATCCTTGTACTATTCGAACTCACCAAAGTCCTGGAAATTGTTAAATCTGTTTTTACCTAATGATGAGTTGTTGATGTTTTTTTTTTACCTGCAGGATACGCTGTAGTTTCCGGGACAGTCTGATAGAGTTCTGATGAAGGTCGTCCCAAGCCTTAAAAGCCCTTTCATTGCAGGCTACAAAGGTTTGCCAACAGTAGAAGAAATCTGTAAAGAGAGAATATGAAAAAAAAAAAGTTTGTATAACAAATTGTGAATAGCTAATTGTTCAGGCCTTGGACCAACAACCCCGAAGGAAATGATAACACATTTTTATGAGATATTTAAGTGCTTCAGGATCTTCCATAAATTAAACATCTTTTTTTCTTACACACGTGTTTAGGTAAACCCATATTAATAAACATAATGAAAATGTCCAATCAGCTACAGAGATTTTGGTTGCAGCTCTTCCTAAAGAAACACAGCAAATCAAACCAAATCTTTTATATATAAAGTTGTGGTTTTTACTTACACTAAATGGACTACTAAAATCTAGCATCTAGGACCTAGGGAGGTTAACATTCGTCCTACATTTTATATATATATATTATATATATATATATATCATCTATGCATATAATCTTTCTATTTCTACCTTTATATGTCATGACAGATACTTGTACGCCTGCCCTCTGCAAGCACCGGAGTCCCTCACTCTCTTGACTGTCCTCCTCATCACAGAAGTAGAGGCGAGCAACAAAGATGCGCAGCCGCAGGTTGGGCATCTGAGACATAAAGCGAGAAAGGCGATGGGCACAGTTTGAACAGGGTGACCAGGAACAGAACCAGGTGATGGCATATGCTACCCTGACACCTTCCACGCCGGAAACCCAAGAAACCCGGGCAGAGTACACCGAGATAGCTTAGAAAGAGAAGCTGAGAGGGGGAAAAAAAAAAATAATTGTATTATGAATTGTTAATAATAATAAAAATATTATTTATAATAATATTAAACATACAAAATCTTAATTGACAAGTCCGCAAATGGCGCTTGTTTTGATGGCGGGTATAGTGGATGTGCCCAGGTGTAAGTCCAATTATGTGATAGAGGCATAATTATTCTTTAAAATCTATTTTTCCTTCTGCAGTTGCATCTTTTCATCTGTTTCATACCTCTACATGGCAGCCATTGCGATTGCGCAGGTGTCCAAAGTCAAAGGACAGCGAGTCAGGACTGTTGCGTTTCTTGACCACAAAACAGAGGTAGGTCTCATTCCTTCCACGTGCCCAGCGTACGTTCTTATAGTGGTAAATAAACTTTCTCTGGGTCAGTAGCACTCTGGAGTAAAGAACAATGCCCAAATACTATTATTAATCATTAGTAATGGTCATATATCTGTGTGATTATATATCTGTGTGATCACATATAAGACTGTGTTGTAACAGCGTATAAGATTGTTAATTTGTAAAACTTTACAGTGGGCCAAAGATGGATAAAAATAAGTGATGCATGTTATGTAAATGTAAATGTAATGTGCATTATAATAGAATTGAAATAAATTACAATTTAATTGTAATATGTGCTTAGTTTGTATTTTTGATAAACAATAAAAAAAATAGGGTTTTATAAAATATTATTATAAGAACAAAAAATACCAATTCAATACCTCATTTTATGGAAAAGTGTTTTTATTATTATTAAAAATATTATTTTCCCTCTAATGGTTTGGCTTTTTAACTTAAATGTCTGGTGCAGTCATGCACGAAGGACCTGCTACTACACAACCACAGCTATACAGATATATAGTGATTGTATATACACACACACACACACACACAAACACACACACATATCTAGGACTCTCACTTTCATCTTCTTTTAATGAAAGCTAAAAAAAGCTTTACATTGTTATTCAGACTATACATATTTCCATTTATTAAATATATACTATTTATATGATTTTTTTTTCTTAACTTTTTAACAGAAACTGGTTTCGTATTATGATGTGTCTTATTTATTTATTTATTTATTTACTTACCTGTCCAGCTTGCTCATCATTCCGAAAGATGAAACCAACTTGGTGGTTTAGTCATGCAAACATGAGTGAGAGTTTTGAAAGTGGAGGAAGGAGGAGGTATAGAGAATGTGTGACATATTGATACACTTGGGTGAAATGGGGTCCCTGATTGGATGATGGCAGTTTTTAAATACAGTTGGGAGGGTTGTGGGTTATAACTGACAGTGACAGAAAATCATATTGATAGAAAGTGCTATTTAAAGAAACATACAAAGCGCTGTGTTTATGTCTGTCTGTCTATTTATCTAACAGTTGTATCTCACACAGATTTGCAGGGATACTGGAGACTATATCTAAAGGCAAGGGAGACTCTGAATAGGGTAAAGGGCACAATCACTGACAATTAGTCAGTCTGTAACATATGTCTTTAAACTAGGGGTGAAAATCAACTAACTGAACAACTAACTAAGTAACCATTGAGCATGTAACTAACTAACCAAGTAACTATGCATCTAACTAACTAACTAATTCTATTCTATCTTATCTCTTACTTTATGTCCAATAACCTATCCCATCCTGTATTCTACCCTATATCCGATCTCTTGTCGTACCCTATACCCAATATCCTATCCTATGTCCAGTAACCTATCCTGCCTAATATCTCCTACCTAATATCCAATCCTATCCCATCCCATCCAATCCAATATCCAATCCAATATCTTATAGTATCCTACAATGCCCCTGTGCACAAAACCCCTGAGCTTTATAATGGAGTTATTTGCTATTATTGGTGGAAAAGAATTTGAGTGTCCAGAGCCCTGATTAAGAACTAATTCCATAATTTGAAACACTGACTGCGCCCCAGACCTCTTTACCTCAAATAAGTGCCTCAACTCATTATTACTGCCCTATCCTAAACCCAATATCTTGTACTATATCCAATATCCTATTCCATTCAATCTAATATCCAATATTCTATTCTATATCCAGTACTCTATTCTACCCTATATCCAATATCCTATACTACACTATATTCAATATCCTATTCCATTCAATCCAATACCCAATATCCTATCCTATATTCAATACTTCATTCTACCCTATATCCTATCCTACACTATATTCAATATCCTATTCCATTCAATCTAATATCCAATATTCTATTCTATATCCAGTACTCTATTCTACCCTATATCCAATGCCCTATTCTAACCTATATCCCGTCCTATCTCCTACCCATTACCCAATATCCTATTCTATATCCAATACCCTATTCTACATTATATTCAATATCCTATCCTATATCCAATATCCTATACCATCCAATCCAATAGCCTATCCTATCCTACATGTCCAAAAGTTTAAGGACACCTTACTCGCATGCTCATTTGCTTTAAAAACTGTGGCCACAAAAATGGTAGCACGCAGTCGTCTAAAATGTCTTTGTATGTATAACATTATTTCCTTACTGAAGCTAAGAGGCCCAAACACTGTTCCAGCAGAACAATGCCCCTGTGCTTTACAAAACCCCTAGGCTTTATTTGCTATTGTTGGTGTGGAAGAACTTGAGCGTCCAAAGCCCTGAATATGAACTAAACATGTTTTATCCTGACTATCAAATTGGAACAGCCCTGGTTAAGATTTATAAACCAGTAAAAGAACTTTAAAACTGAATTGGCAGTCAATGGAGGGCCCTCAGTGAATGGGTGATGTGGTCACATTTGCGACTATTTTTGAGAAATCTAGCAGCAGCGTTTTGGACCAACTGTAGGCCAGTAATTAGTGACTTAAAAATACCGCAATATAGTGAGTGGCAGTAATCTAAACGTAAAGTAATAAATGCGTAGTCAGCCATCACCAACGTTGTAACATTTAATAAGTGTTTCATTTTAGACAGCAAGCCGAGTTGGAAACTGGAACCAGTTACAAAAGAGATATGTTTATCCAATTGTATTGACTCATTAAAATGGACACCCAGATTTTGCACACAAGAAGATTTGAAGGCCGATAAGATGCTCAGATTTAAGCTGGACATCTGAGAACGATCTGTAGGACTGAAAACAATCACCTCATTTAACGTTAAGAAATTTTGAGCTAGATAGATTTTGACCTCGTTTAGACGCCTACTAAAGTACTAAGTGCTAAGGGATCATATCTCTTAGAAGGTAAATTAATCTGGGTATTCAATAATATTATTGTGGCAACATAACTCACTAATATTATTGTGGCAGTATGAGAGAATCCCCACATTCATGCACCAAAATCCTGTGAAAAACCTTTCCAGAAATATGGAGGTTATTTTTGGACCAAGAAAGACTAAATCTGGAATAAAGTGATTAACATACATACATATGAATGTAAGGATTAGGTGTCCCAATACTTTTGGCCAGATAGTATATATGTCAGACTAAATCATTAATTTCCCCTTATTGAAAATGATATTGCTGTGACATCATAAAATATATATCACACTTATATAACACTTAACTGCAAATATTATTTTCTTAATACTCAGAACCACTTTTCCCAGTATTGACTGGTGTTGTGATTTTGCCAAAAAAAAAAAAAATTGGATAACGATAACATTTTAATCATTCACTTTCCCAAAAAAAGATTGGGATTTTTTTTTTTTCACAATAACACTTTCCTTGACCACATCTTAGTCTCTTTAGTGTTTGACGTGACTTGTAACCTTTTTTCTTTCCTCTCAGATGTGCGTCACAAAATGCAGCCTGCGGCGTAACCATAGCAAGTTGGAAATTTCCAGAGCTCTTGCACCCAACCAAGGAAGCCTCCACTTCACTTTTCCCACATGGCCTTTAATCATTCCCATAATACCTTCTTCAGCATTCTGAGTTCTGTTTTTTTTACCTGGGTCTTTCCCCCCTTTATTTATTCTTCCCATAAATACCCTATGAAGTAAGTCCAACATGCAGCTAGAAGACCTTCCAAACAAAAGTGTTTCCGAAGAGCTAGATTAATGTCTTCCTTCAAAGCGCTGGACTTGAGACCTTTTTACCACAGAGAAAAGCCTAAAAATTTATCTGACCACATAAAGTCACAAGTTCTCACTGGAATGCATAAACATGCATAACACTGCTATTATGTTTCTGCTCATGTGTGACTGCATGCAATTGTTTGTAAAACCATTTCCTACTTTTCCTACTTTCAGTGCAATTAGCATCATGTCTCACTAGACACACTGGAACTCACCCATTCATGCACTCTGTGGTCAGGGAAATCACCGTTTCCCAAAGAGCTCCCTCTGATCTCTGTGTGTGTGTGTGTGTGTCTGTGTGTGTAATTGAGGCGAAATAAGACGAAAGTGTGTCTGATTTTTATTTTATTTTTTTTTACATGTCTGCTCTCACGATTCAGCCTCTGACCACAAATTATTCTAAAGTCCAGCTGAATTGCATGTACGTTTGTTTAACAAGGAAGCAGAGGAGAAAAGAGAAATATGAGTACGGTCACATGTTTGTGCCATTATCATCATCAAAATAATCAAAAAGGGAAAAAAACTGTATAACATGCATATGCAATAATAAAACAGATTGATTTTTTTTTTAAATATTGTAACAGGAAGTAATAAAATATTACCGATCAGATACATCTCACCTTTTTTATCCTTTCACACACACACACTAAGAACAGCAGCTGCTTTAATGCATCAATTGGCACAACACGTATGAACGAATTAGGGCAGGAAATGCAAAGTCATTCTTTCCGAAACCCACCCGCCCACACACACACACACACTCACACACACATACATGCAGACACGCCCCCCCAAAAGACCTATCGTGCAGACAAACTAAACCACAGCTCCAAACACACTTTTCCAGAGCTGTGAACCTGCATCTGTTTCCTGAAGACAATAATAGGTACCTCTTTGGTTAGGGGACACACTTGCAGGTGTTTACTAATGTGGGCTCCAGTGTGGCAGAACAACAAAGCCCACAACAAACAATGCACTGTGCCAGTTCACTTGAAAGAAGACACTGAAGTAGAAACTTTACTGACTGTGAACATGTTCATTTACCTAGTGCTCGTTTGTGACACGTTGAGAAAATAATCAGATTTACATTTATGGCATCTGGGGGTTAAGGGCCTTGATCAGGGGTCCAGCAGGGGCCACTTTGGTTGTGCTGGGAATCGGACAGCGATCTTCCAACACCTTAACCACTGCACCACCACTACCTCCATGCATACAGAATTTCTTTTTAGACCTAATTTAAATCTGACACAAGCTAATTCCCACTTTAAAAATAGAATTTTACTACACCTCTGTCTCGTTTGAGCAAAATCTAAAGTCTGAGCTTTCGCTTTTCATCAGCCTAGATCAGATCTTGAAATGAGTGAGGAACACTTTTAGTGATCTGTGTAGTGTAAAACTAAAACCTGCTGTTAGGTCTAATTATAATAGACCAATCTTGTGGCATCCGAAGCATAAAGCCCATCATTGTTCACTACAGTCTGCTACACGTGTCTACCAGTGGCATTCCACATACTGTAAAAAAACAAAAACAAACAATTTGCAAGTGTCTTTTTCTTGCAGACATCATTTTTTAAACCATAATTCAAAGTAAAATCATTAAAACTAAATTTACTTTAACAATCAGACTAAAAGGATGCATTTTTTTTCAAATCATGACACTAACGTTTACTGCTGCACCAGGTGCACGTT
Organism: Bagarius yarrelli; assembly: GCA_005784505.1. Taxonomy (NCBI): domain Eukaryota; kingdom Metazoa; phylum Chordata; class Actinopteri; order Siluriformes; family Sisoridae; genus Bagarius; species Bagarius yarrelli. Next base: position 810,908 of record VCAZ01000096.1, on the reverse strand, counting down.
CCCACCACATTCACACAACTGTACAAACATCCGGTGGTAAGTGAGGTACTAGGTGAGACATATATTTTACTGTGTGTGGTTAAGGTAGAGACATAACCACACACTTAAACTTTAACTACTTATATATGCGCTTACTGCTGTAATGACTAGCACAAAAGTTTGCAGCATATATACACTTACAGCGTAGCTTGCATCTCTTTTTATTAAGCATGTGTGTTTATCTGTGTTTGACATCAGATTCAGAATCAGAAAAAGTTTTATTGCCAGCATTTTACAGAATGAGGAATTTGGCTTGGTGTAGGGTGCCAGACAAAGAATTCAAAAATACAGAATAAGAAAGGCAAAAAAAATAAACTTACTATTTACAGATATATACACGGTTAAATTAAACGAAAAATATCAGGACGGTGCTAAGAACTAACATTTATACTAAGCACATCATTCACTTTACCACAGCAGAAAACCACAGACTGCAACCTAAGAAAAGAAAAATAACCTTATAATATTTCATACTCATCTTTAATGCTCTTCGCAGCTTGTTCTCAGTCTGTGCTTTCAGATCAAACAATTTTTGTGATTAGGGATGCCAAAAAATGCAAAAACAAACCCTGTAAAATCAGTCTTAAAGATTTATTTATACCTTTTTTTAGACAAGAGAGCACAGAGAGTTCAGTACTATTCGCTTACTATAAAACCAGACAGAAATCCAAAACATTTTTAAATAAATTTTGATATAGAGAAAAAAAACAACACAATAAATAAACAATAAAGATAAATACTGTAATTATAAATAAAGTTGTGGGTTTTTAAGATGTGGTGATTTGACAGAATCAGTCACAAATATAATTTTAAGCAAAACATCTGCCCATTCACACCTTTAAGTCTTTAACGAACACCTTCGTCACTGCAAAGCCTAACCAGCCTTTTGCTGGCTCTTCATAATCCTCCTCCTCCTCTTCACCTTCCACCCCAGAAGTCTCTCCCTGGAGCCGGTAGCCCAGTTTTCTGAAGAAAGCCTCACCTACTTTGGAAGGGAATGGCACATGGGCATAGACCCAGCGCACTCCGCTCTGCTTGGCTTTAGACTCCAGGCTCTGGACTAGCAGCCTGCCCAGGCCTTCTCTGCGGTACCAGCTCTGCACCACCAACCTACAGATCCTGTACACACCATGCCGGCTCCAACCATCACGCGCGATACAGCCGAGCACCTCGCCATCGTTCTCTGCGACCCACACTTCCCCTGCCACTCGTGCACGAGCTTTGAGATCATCCTCATCCACATTCTCTTTGTCGTCAGCCTTGCCTTTGTCCATTTCATTGCTCTTACACTTGTCTTTGGCTTTTTTGCGACGTTTGACTTTCTCCTGGTCGGTCACAACCTTGGCTTTGGCTGCATGTGGGTTTAGTAGGTCGGGTTCTGACCTAGCCTGGTAGCTGCTGCCCAGGTAGTCCCAGTAGGGTCTGCTGGACCCTAGAATGCCCGTGGAACGGGGGATAGTGAGCTTTAGGTATATGATGAGAAGGAAAACAGGGATGAACAGGGCTAGCATAAAGGAGTTCACTACAAAGCGGAGCACAGAGGAAACTGTGGCGAGCAAGAGGACAGTCAGGGGTCTAGTGAGGAGGTGTAAGATGAGCCGGTTCTCCATCCCTTCACATCCTTGCTGCGTAGATAAATTACGAATGTTAGAATAAATTAGACAGATCTTTTATGATGATGACCAAAAAAAGAAATATACCTTGATAAGAGCTTTCACAGCTTCTATATCCTCCTCTCTCATCCGCCGAAGCACCACATTTCCCAGATCCAAGTGCGCCATCCTATTCAAACTTAAACCTGCGTCCTGAAGAGAGAATAAATTCACTAAAACAAAAAAAAGACTACTAATTACCCTTATATTCTTAGGTAACGGATTTTTATATGCGTAGAATTAGTTTGGACACAATTTCTTTCTTATGAAACAAAACCCCAAAAGATTTTTGCGATTAAATACCCATCACTAAACAGCAGTGTGTTATACCTGACCCTGTTTATAATCCGGTAAGGGTCGAGACCCACGTTAGGCCAACCGGACTATTGTGTATAACCGAATATGAAGATCCAGGGGCATTTAACTACTCGAACACACATAATGCCCGGGTAAAAACAAAAAAATAGACTGGTGTTATTGCTATTCTTATTTTATTTGCATGAACCCGAACGGTTTTTTTTTTTTTTTGCGCTGTAAAAAGCGTGTTAGACTTTACAGCGTAGCGCACTAGTATTAATTCTAACGCTGTATCCCTTCCGAATGATTCTCTCAAAAAGACTTTTATGGTAAATTCTTCGCCGCTGTGATATGTACCGGGCCATCGACCTGACCTACTTACCTCAGAAATAAAGCTTTAAACGATTTCCAAGCATGCATAACGCCGACATGCTATATCATTGGGTCGGAGAGCTACAGCGCCACCACTACACGCGGAGCGCCCGTTCAGCGTATCCGTTTTCGTGAATTCCAAAGCAGCGTAAAGCAGTCGGCGCATCCGCCGAATCAGCACTGTGCCGTCACACAACACTAAATAAAACACGACATGTGACCCAGTACACCATTAGAGAATTATTAAACATTACTTCTAAAAAAGAGTGCGCTGTAAATAATAATTACATTTACATTTCTACCACACGCCCGCATCCAGAGCGACATTTGTACAAGTGCGCGTTAGGGGCCTGACTTAAGGGCCCTGAAACGGGCAACAGGTGCCGGCTCTAGGCATGGGTATAGAACGTTCATCTTGCTTACTCAATCAAAATCTATCTATCTATCTATCTATCTATCTATCTCCACAGATTTTTAAAAATGGTAATTTGTCTCTTCAAAATATTATTTGAATATTTAATTTCTCGTTAGACCAAACTTCACTTCAACCTTTCCCAGATTTTAATATTGTCTGAATTTGTGCCTATGAGTCCACTCATTAGTCATTCTAAACGTTGAAAATAACCCTATAACATTTTAAAAACATATTTGTTCTTATATTGACTAAATATAATTTCTTCTAAACCAAAGCCAAGCAGGAATATTAGTACAACAATATTTTTGCTATTGTTATTTAATTAGTTACATTTTACACAGTATTTATCTCCTCAACCCCACCTCCAAACATTGCCCACCTGGGATATCTGTCTGCCCACCCTTTTATGGTTGGCAAGAACCGGGCCTGATGCATACCCATAATCCTTTGATCAGCAGTCCAGGACATTAACCACTGACCAATCAGCTGCCTATAATATAAATGTTGGGTTTTTTCCATACTCGACTATGTTTTGTTAGTGCAGAACTTAAAAAAAAGACATTGCCACCTTTTGTTGAATATGATAATTTACTATCAACAATTATATTGAAGCTAAACAGACTATAGACATATTCACAGTTCCTTTTTTTTATGTTACACTTTGGCTGTCAACAAGACAGCATATTAGTTTACAGTTGTCCAACATTCGTCAGCGACTCTTCCTCAATTCACCGTCATTGAGTTAAAAAAACAAACCCTCATATCATTTGTGTGGTTTCTGAAAACAGCCCCCTCTAGCGGCTGATGAGTACCTCTCACTTATGCAAAGTGATGCAGTGCCCAGGACATGAAAAAGACAACATAAAAATAATCATCTATTGCACCAAAGACCTGTGTTACTTTAGAATTTAGTCATGGATCATAAAAGACAGTATTAAAAATCTGTGTGTCATTAAAGAATTGAGTTGCTGGTAGTTAGTAGTGTGCATTTGTTAGTAGTACCATGTCTGCTGTCTTACACAGAGCAATAAACAGGCTTTATTTTTAGAATTCTGTTCAAGGCTTATTCTTAGGTCCCGTTTACGCTGGCTGACACTCTGCCCTCGGTCTCCAGTATCTTCTGTTCTTCTGATGCCACTTCTTGTGAGGCAGTGCCTTCTTTGTCCACGGTTCTTAATCCTACTGACACTCCTTCCGTCCCCTCTGTCAAACTGCTGGTACTAACTTCGATAATAACGATACCTTCTCCTCCCTCTAACTGAAATATGCTCCCCATTTGCCCCTCTCCTGTCCCAGTGACTCCCCCAGGATTAGTGAAATTATTAGCAGTCTCAGAACCGCTACCTTCACCTTCTATTACTGCAATCATTTGAACACTTTCCTCACTTCCTGTGTCTGCATCCATTTTCCCCCCATTGCCTAATTGAAACACAACCTCCTGACCACCAAGAGGCATTAAGGCTTGGGCAGGGTGGCAAGAAAGACCCAAATCTTCACTAGAGCCCTCAGGAAAGCCGTTGTTTGGCGAGATGTCTTCATCGCTTGGCGCGTCGGCTTGGAAATGAAGAACAAATGCTTTCTCTTCCACCCGAACGCCTTCTTCGAACCCTTCTATTCTCTCACTTTCTCTTGCTTCACTCCAATCTTGAAGCAAGTTAAGAGAAACAATTCCAGTCTTTTCCTTTTCTCCATCTCCATCCACCGCTTCTTCAGAATGAAATCGAAGAAGAAAAGATTTCTCCCCTCTCTCTTCACTTCCTGCTTCCCCTTGTTCACTCTCTCCTTCGAAATGTAACACATACGCCCTTTCCCTCTCCACCTCTTCGTTCATCTCCATCTTCACCTCCATTCTGTTGTCTTGCTCCCTCTCCACAGTCTCCTTCTCGAAGCACAGGACAAAACCTTCTTCTGAAAGGTGCTCTGAAGTTTTTTCCACTTCCTGTGTAGAAGAAGCATTTTGGTGGTCATCTGTAGAAATGCAGTTGCTGTCCGTTGATGGTATATTTTGAGGTGCTGCTGATACATTTGGAGCAGAGGCAGAGGGTGTGTCAGGGACAGAAACTGAATTCAGTGGTGGCACAGATTCCTGTGGTAAGGTTGTTGCAGCTGTGGTTGTTGAAATAGTGGAAGAACTTAATCCTTGATTTGCCAGGACAGACTGGGTTTGCACCAAAGACCTACATTTCAAAGTTTTAGTTTTGCGTCCACGCCTGGTTCTGGGGCTCCTGTTGTGGCTAAGCGGTCCCAAGATTGGTCTAGTAGTGACTGTTGTGTTTTGAGTTTGCGGGGCAGTGATAAGGGGAGCACAGTTGTTGGTGAAAATAAACCTCTGCTGTGTCTGGAGTGGTTGAAATTGTGATATCTGAGTTTGGGCTGGAGCTAAAGTCGTTATTGGTGGCAGTGATGGTATAGTTTGGACCAAGGAGAGGGTTTGTGGTGCTGTTGGAGCAGGAAGAGTGTTTGTATTGGACGCTGTGGGAAGGAGAATCAGACTTGGCTGGCTGCCATTGGTTGACTGGCACTGGAGTAGCAGGAAGTTCTGGGATACAGAAGGGGGTGGTGGAGGAGGAGGTGGAGGAGGCGGCGGAGGAGGAAGGGCTGAGGCAGGCTGTGTGGGTGTTGGATTAGACAGCGGGATCAGCTGTAGTCCTGTGGGGGTCTGGATCATAAAATAATTTTGTGACGTGTTTGGGGGAATGTCCAAGTTTGACTGTGAGAGAATAAGTGTGGAATTTCCTTCGTTAGAAAACAGGGAACTGAGTCCTCCTGCTGCGTTTATGTTTAGACTTAGAGTAGCAGCTGGCATCTCTGAAGTTCTCCTACCGCTCTTAGCGGTCTTCCGTACTTCTTTTGTGCACGGGGCTGTGCCGCTGCTGCTGTGCGTCCGCAGGTGCCGCTGCAGGTACGAGTGCATGACGAACTCTTTGTCGCAGCGATGGCACTTGTAGTCTTTGCGTGAGGAGTGTGTGCGTAGGTGAAGCTGCAGATTGGAGGAGTGCGTGAAACTTTTGTGGCACTGTGCACACTGAAAAGGCCTTTCGCCGGAGTGTGTGCGCTCATGTTGCTTCAGGTTGGAGGTCTGAGTAAACGACTTGCCGCACACGGAGCAGGCGTGCGGTCGCAGGCCCAGATGCAGCTGGCTGTGTCGCCGTAGACAGCTGGTGTTCTTAAACGATTTGCCGCAGTCCTGGCACACATAGGGACGTTCACCAGTGTGCTGCCGCAAATGGTACTGGTAATGCGAACTCCACTTGAAGGTCAGAGGACAGTAAGGACACTGGAAGGCACGCAATCCGGTGTGCACCTGCACTTACACACACACAATGTTTGTCAGATAAATTGAGCAAAATAATGACATTTGCTTAACAAACACTAACACGAATATCATCTACAGAACGGAAGAAACTGAAATCCTAGCCTATCATTCATGTGTCTATGTGATTGTTTAGCCTGGAGAGCATAACAGTGTTTACCCGTTGATGTATAGACAGTAGAGAAGATCTCTTAAAGCTTTTTCCACACTCTGTGCAGCGGTACGGTCTCTCTCCCGTATGGTCCCTCATATGGTACCTCAGACCTGAAGAACCCTTAAAAGATTTCCCGCATTCCAGACACCGATATGGCCTTTCTGTTAAGGAACAAAAGTCAGCTGGGTTTAAAAACTTGACTAACAGAATGAACCTTAAAAATCCTTCATTTCAAGTCCAAAATTAGATCAATTTATTAGTCCTCTGTTATCTTTTGAGAATTCAATGAAACTTACCGTTATTGGCGGCAGTGCTCTTGCTTCCGCCTCCTCTCCTCGCTGCCTTTCCTGATGCCTTGCTGGTTGGTTTCACAGCTTGCTTCTCTCCTTCTTCTGTGACAGCAATGAGGCTAACATGAATCTCTTTTTCTCCATCTCTCTCTTCCTCACCTGCTCTCTTGGAAGAAGATGAAGAAGACAACGGCAGCGAGAGAGACAGCGATGGAGGGCAGACTATCTCTGCCTCCGCTTCGGCCAAAAGTCTCTGCTCTTCGGTGTGTGAGAGCTGGTGTGTAAGAAGGGACGACAGAAGAGGGAAGGAGCGGTCACACACTGAGCAGCTGAACTGAGATCTGGACTGGGACAGTGGCAGAGGATGCACCTGGTTCAATTACAGAGAAAACAGAGAAAATCTATTTGTAAAACAAAAGTTGTCCAAATTTTGTAAGCTTGGCATCATTTGGTGCCATTAAATACAAGTTACCTGTGCCATGTGTCTGCTCATCGAGCTGCTGTTTTTGAAACTTTTACCACAGTAGGCACACTCGGACAACGTAGCCACAGTCACGTCCACCATGGACGAGGTGTCATCTGAGGCCATCTGGGCCACAGAGCTGGTAAAGCTCTGCAGTAAGTCATACTGAACCTGCCCAGATTCAGCTCCAATACCACCCAATGCAAGCAGCTCTGTCCCCTGTCCATTCTCTGACACGGTCGTGGTTTCCACCACCTCCTCGAAGTCAGCCAACAAGGGAGCCATCCCAACCAGCGAAACCCCGCCTCCCTGACCCTCTATGCAGTCAGCTCTGATATCTTCAGCCCCATCCCCTGCTGCCAGGCTGTGCATATGCAATGCTTGATGTTCTTCCAGGTGTGTTTGGGTTCCAAACGTCTGGTTGCAGCTTCCGCAGCTGTACAGCATCACGTTAGCTTCTGTTTCCGTTGACACCGTCATGTTCACCTGTACATGCTGGGAGCCTGTTGATGTCAGGACGCTCTGACCATCCTCAGCCGTGGATGACATGCCAGACGAGGGAACGTGGGGAGACAGAAATACCTGACTTGATCCACCTTCCTGTCCACCCACAAGGCCCACCATGTCTGATATTGTCATTTCAACAGCCTTTAAATCGTCTGAGGTGGCCCCCTGGAGCACAACCTCCACTTTCGTCCGTGAGCCTACCTTCCCTGTCTTCCCACCACCTTGAGCCTTGACCTCCATGTGTGAGTTGCGATGAAGTGCCAGGTTGGAGGAGTGTGTAAAGCTGCGACCACAATCACTGCAGATGTATGGCCTCTCACCTGTATGTATGCGCATGTGTTGCCGTAGGTTGGTCGACTGGCTGAAAGCTTTGCTGCACACCATACAGACATAAGGTTTGACACCCAAATGAACGTTTTTGTGTCTGCGCAGGCTGCTAGAGTTTTTAAAAGCTTTGGGACATCGGTCACATGGATATGGGCACTCGCCCGTGTGTTGGCGTAGGTGATATTGGTAGTGAGAGCTCCATTTGAAGGTCAGGGGGCAGTAAGGACACTGGAAGGTACGCAAACCTGTATGCACACTGCGATGGACCTACAGTAAGCAAAAACAAAAATTGCTCTCTTTTGTAAAAACAAATAGAAGTATACATCATTAATGAAAAACAAAATGCAGCTATTCGAAATTGGCATTTGAAAAAAATTCTTTATTCAGGAAAATGAATAAATATATTATTGTTACTTACTGTTAAAACTAGGGCTTCACAATATATCAAAATGTCATAGGTTTGCGATAAATGAGCGATGTAATACTTTAAATAATAATGTCTGGTCGGTTAGTTAGGATGTCTGTGTGCGTGCTTTGACACAACATGCCAGATAGCTTTCATAGCAAGCTAATCCTGATAAGCCAGAGAGACCCGCAGCTGCTGCAGAAGATTTAGTGCAAAAAACGTAGAATTCAATTCAATTCAGTTTTATTTGTATAGCGCCTAAAAATCCCCAGTCACCTCAAAATAAAGCACAATTTATATCAGCTATACTAAGCAGAAAAATCTTCAAACACATTCAAATATGTTGGTTATATATATATTTTTTAATATTGAATTACTTGAGTGCTACTGCATATCGCATTTTTCTTTAACGTTGTGCAGCCCTATTTTTAACAACAGGAGAAAAAAAACAAAGAAAGAGTGTTTTTCACAGAAAGAAAGAAAAACTTGTGTTTTAACAATGGTATAAACATAACCACTCGCTTGACGGGTCCCACCATTCCTGAAGATGCAAGCTAAGTCTGCCTCAGTACTTTTCTCTGTTCTGGCACCAAGATGATGGAATAAACTTCACATCAACGTCCGAGTCACCGGCTGTCTTCAAGAGACAATCAAAGACCTACCTTTTTTCACAAATACCTGGCACTTTAAATTAAAAATCAAAAAAGTGTTGTTTTTTTACACAGTTTTGAGATTGTAACATTTTTTTGTAATCTAGCTCTTTTTGTATGTTGCTCTGCTCTGAATAAAGGCGCCTGCTAAATGATGTGAATGTAATTAACGACTTGTTTGACTTTCTTCCATTTGTAATGATTTATTATCGCTAATTGATTAATCATGCTCTTCCATAGCAGCTTTCTATATTCAGATGATACTCATGTGGTGTGTTTCTATTGTGGAATTTTAGGCAAAATTTTGCTGGCCCTGATACTGACAGGCATTGCTCACCTGGAGAAGGGATGAGCGCTTAAATGCTTTACCACAATCCTCACATTTATAAGGCTTCTCTCCGGAATGAGACCTAGAATAAAGTGTAGAAGTGTTAAAAATGTTATAATAATTTGAATGTTAGCTTTAAAAAAATACTATAATCAAGACGTTGGCTAAAAATTCAGACATTTGACACCTTACCTCTGGTGATACAGGAGAGCAGATGAGCCTTTGAATGCCTTGGGACACAGGTTACAGCGATACGGCCTTTCATTGTTATGGCTACGCTGATGATGTGCCAACCTGGAAGACCACTTAAAACTTTTCCCACAATCTAGACACCGAAACGGGTGTTCACTATTTTGGGACCCGATCGTCGCTGGAGATGTGGATGATGTCACCATCTCGACTCCGGTAAGCGTGACCGTTTCCGTCCCTTTCTCTTCATCTTTTTCTGCATCATGATCCTCGTCTTCCACGGAGGGAAGAAGGGACGGAAAAGGAGAGAGGGACGAAGGAGTCTGGCTGGGAAGAAGCTCCGTTTGGACTACCAGGGTAGCCACAGAGTTGGCCATAATACCCTATGAGCAGAAAAGGATGCTCTGGGTTGGAGAGCAGATTACTAGTCTTGTGGATCTTCCAAATTTATGACCGCCATCGCAGCTGTTTAATGGAGTGTTGATGATGTTGCTGAGCTTGTGGGTCCGAACTGAAATATGTAATGTAGCTTTTTCGCCTCAGTTGACAGAACTGCAAAGATAAGCATAACACTAAATAACTTATACATTTCAGGGATGAAAATTATAGGAAAACTGCCACTTAAAAGAAATAAAAGAGTAAGTTTTTTAAAAACTGCTGATGTTGTTAAAGATATTAAAGAAAATGGTTCCCAAATATTTTTTTTAGAATATTATGCACCTGTATGTGTGGGTTACTTTAATTCTACAAATGTGAGAAGTAATAATATAGGGGTGTGGTAGTTGGATGATTCAGGGTTCGATTCCCAGTACCGTCACGTTACCACTGCTGGGCTCCTGAGCAAGGCCCTTAACACCCGATCGCTCAGGTGTATAAATGTGTTAAAAGGATACAGGCGTCTGCCAAATGATGTAAATTTTGATTATGTGTTTGAGCTAAATATAATGTGTGGCTTTAACAAATCATTTAACATCATTCTAATGAACAAGGCAGGTGGTAACCTTACTGGACTGCCAATCAGAAGGTCGTGGGTTCATTTCCAGGATGAACTCAAACGCTCAATTATATTAATCAGTCACTAGGAATAAAAGTGCATGCCAATTGCCAGAAATGTAGAAACATACCAACAATCTACGCACTAATTATGAGATCATTCAAGCAATTTGTCAAAAATAAGTTGTTAATAACTTTAGAATTACCCCTTTAAACACCCACCCTCCTCCTCCTCCATCCCTCTTCCCTCCTCCGTCCCTCCCTCTTGTTCTGTATCGCTGTTTCCCACTGCGTTGACTCGGAGAAACGCAAACCCCAACATCAAGACAAAATACTAAATGCCACACTTGCACATTTACCCCTTATATGTAATGTTTTATGAAATCATCTTTTACTTCCTCTCTTACCGATGTGTGCATGTATTTGTCCAGTCACGAGCCGGCCTTCCCGCATCCATCTCGCTGCCCGTTTCAGTTTCTTATACGACGCTATAATTATATCGATATTTCTGCTATTCTCGATGTAAATGTTACTCGCCTGTAATGATTTGTTTGTTAATAAACAATTTTGATGTATTAAAATAGGGCTGATATCCGCAGTGATAGTCCACACAACCTTAACAATAATGTCGAGCACAAACTAACCAACAGTCACCCGCCTGCTTCCGGCTCTCAGCAACGACGAACGCTATTGGTCTATTGTGCCTCCTAACCCGCTCATTTTATTGGTCAATAACATAAACGCTAAAATAATAAATACTAAAAAACTTTCAAAATTGCCCGAAAGGAACGAAACGTACATATTTATTTTCGTATCGTTATAGATATAATTTCCTACAGCATATCTATTAATGTATAAAGGAAGCTCGAAGAGTTAGTCGGTTACTCTGTTTCTGGGAATTGTAGTTTTTTGTATGGAGACGAGGCCTAAAGCCGCGCACAGGTTCCCAACACTGATCCCGAGGTACCCTTCCTATACTGCACATTTTAATTTACGTCACACACCCATGTGAAATGAAATAGGGCTGTTAGTTGAAGGAGGTGTGATAGGAGCAGAGAAGACACTAACACTAATGTATAGGACAGGAGGTAGATCAGATTCAGGAACATGTGACTTAGTGTCACGGTTCCTTAATTAAGCGGTGGGGTATAAAGTAGTTTAGTAGATTGCCTCATACAGTTGTGCATGTTCATCCCGAGTGTCAAATACGAAGTACTAAACGGGAACTGGTAGCGCAGTTAAGGTGTTGGATTGCCTATTGGAAGATTGGGGTTCGATTCCCAGCACCACCAAGCTTCCACTTCTGGGTTAATTAATCAGATGTATGAAGAGACAATTGTAAGTCCCTCTGAAAAAGAGTGTCTACCAAATGCCATAAATGTAAATGTAAGGTGAAGCAACTTATTGGTATCTGGAAAATGTCTGGAGTGTGTGTGAAAGATATATCATGTCCTGCACCAGGTTTCCTCTACATCCCCACCCGATAGGCTCTGGGTTTTTTGTGTAGGACAAACAGTACACTAAATATTCTTATCGATGGTTAGCAGTTTGAAGTCTATTTCATGGCTACTTAAATGTAGACAAAGAAAAACATAAAACAGTAACATTTATGTGTATTAACTCCTTTATTGTATGGGCCACACTCTCGACACCTTTCTGTCAAGCAGCAATGCCACTTACAGCGGGTGAATTGAACATGAAAATTTCCATAGCGAAGATAAAGTCTGATTATAAGTAGTATAAAAGTATAAAAATTACAGAAGGCTTGCTTCTTTTCAGTGAAAATAAATAACATGAGAACATAATAAATAGTATATCAAAATACTAAAAGAAAAAAAAAAAAAAAAAAAAAGAAGAATTTTTTTTGATATTGCGATACAATTGCCAGAGCAAAAGGGCCTTATTATAGAAAACTATAATATAATATAGACACATTTGCACTGTACATAACAATTTACATTCAGGACGATGTATGTACACCTGTACATTACCAACTAGTCACGATATCACAATACATAGTATTTTAAGGCTTGGGTTTGGTTTTTTTATTATTATTATTATTATTATTATTATTATTATTATTTAACACTGCTTAAGAACAGTTAAGCCGGCTACTACTCAATCAGAGGATCCAAAACACAAACCCAAATATACTGTGCAAAGAAGAAGAAGACAAAAAAAAGAGAGAAAAAAGGCAGCCACGGTGTAGGTCAGTGCTTTGTGACACTATCTTTCCCGCCATTTTAATATCTCACACTAACAGACTCTTTAGGAACCCAGTAATATTGCTACATCTAGTGGCAATCATTGTAGAGAACAATTGCAAACAAAAGCCTCCGGGGGGGTTAAAAAACAAAAGCGGTGCGATAATGAATAGATGATATTTTGTTAAACAGGAGGCATAACGGCTAATTTTTTTGTTGGAAGAATGTTTAGAAGACAATAATCCAAAAAAGAAAGAGCAAGGAAGACATGAGGGACATTTTAAGTTTAAACTTAAAACATAACTGGTAAAGAAAATTACGGTTAAATAAATAAGGACACCAAATAAATAACTAAATAACCGCTCAATAAATAAATAAATACATAAATAATGAATAGGTTTTAAAAATCGAGAGAAGAAAGGGAAGTTATGCAGATGAGAGATGTTAAAGCAGGATGTTGGCAGTGATGTGTCACTGTAGTCCAAAAGAAAAGACAAAATGAAAAAAAACAAAAAAACAACAACACTCCCTGCTGAACAGACAGATGGAGTTCTCATGTTTGCACTGTGGCTTCAATGTGCCAGTGACTACAGACCAGATCAGATAAGATCGACAATTCTGCTGCCATTTGGACCGGCTCGGATCTGTGCCAGGCTGGTAGTTCATAGACAGGCAGAGACAGAGAAATGGCCGGAGAGGACGTTGCTCGCCGTCTAGTGACTGGCTGAAATGGCAAGCCTCATGCCTGTGTTTTGGACTTGAGGCTGAGGAAAGCACGTGCTGCCCAATCACAGAAAAGCCTAAACCTATGAAGAAGCACCTGCGACGACTGATTCATCTCCCATTGAGAGGGTTGGGGAGGAAGGGAGGGAGAAGGTACGGCGATCCGAGGGGCGTCCACTTGCAGCATCTGAAATGAATACCATGATGTCACATCCAAGGTTGTAAATAAGATCGAATAGAACTAGCAGACTAGCATCTAGCATGGTTTTGGTTACCTGGCGCTGGAGCAGACTGATGAGGCTCCGAATGTGCGAGATCATTTCACCCAGCTTTGACGCTGAGGAGTGATGATGCTTCTGGTTCACCTTGTTTAGCCACTCAAAATGGTGCTCGAAAGTTCTGAAGTCAGCGTGGAGCTGAGAAAGCGTAGGCTTCAACTGCAAGATAGAGAGAGAGAGAGAGAGTTCTATTAGGTTAGGTTCATTCCCATTCATAACAAACCCCCTTGGCTTTTATATTTAACATGCTTTTTTACATTTAAATGAGCTACGATCAAAAGCAGTGTGCTTCCAATACAATGAAGTGATCGAGCTGGAAGTTTACCTCCAGGGAGCTGAGGTCATTGGCTCTGCTGTTGATTGCTGGAAGAGACTTGAACCTGTGGTGGTCGCTCACCGGCTCACCCTTGTGGTCATTCTGAAATGGATAGAAATGCCTCCAGTAAACAGATAAAACACATGTTTACAAGAGAAACGCTGTCCACAAAAGCAACATCATGGCAATATGCAGAATTTCCCATGCTTAAAGAAGATCTCCATGCCCTGATCCAAGAACAGCTGGCACTGACCCACGGGTTATAATTATTACTGCAGCAACCTTCCGAGGATGTCTCCTGCTCCTAAAGCAGTAGCAGAAGGCCATCCTCTAGCGATACCACAGAATTACAGAGCATCAGAGTCACCCAGAGTTCACCAGGGTACAACCTCTATAAGTCAACAAGTACAGTTTGTGACCTGAAGCCACAGGATGTTTTGTAGAGGAAGAATAACAGAATATGCAATGAGTAAGACGCTTGGAGCAGAATAGACAACACTGGGATGTAGGGAAACTCCAGGGTCAGGCCTAAAAAAAGGCGCAATGACATACAGACCCAAAACAACCCCCCTCTTTTTTGTCTTACTATCATTCCGACCACTAGAGGGAGACAGACACATGTACAGGAGATGAATGGTAGGGTGAAGTGGATGCATAAACTTCTTAGCTCCTGTTTGTTAATGTGTAAACAAAAGCTGACCTGGTGTCACGATCAAATGTAATTGCTTCACTAATGGGCAGGAAGTAAGACAGTTTAGACATCGGAAGCAGTCAGTAGTGCTGATTCGACGGGGTGACAGGTGTAATACACGATACGCGTCATCGAGGTTTCATCAGACGAGAAAAACAGCATCATGAGCTGCTCAGCAAGCGGCATGGTGAGGTCAGCTTTCCGCCGCCGCCACTCTAATGTTTGTCTCAAAGTGTTTTTTCCTTCCGATTGTTGTTGCTGTTTTGCAACGGTTCACATCTCCTCGTGCCTTGTTTTCATACTCGTGTCAGGAAAGATCTAATCGCACGAACATCTAGCGCTTTGTTACTCATCGCTCCCTGTCACTGCTTTTCATTCTTTGCGCTCCTAGACGTCCACAATGTTCTCTAATCCATGTTTCTCTACACATTAACACACATGTCCTGTTGGATCCTCACACCTCACCTCTCTTTTTTTTTTTTTGTCCTCGCCTCTCCTTCTGTGTTCCTGAATGCAAATATGGCAGCATGATAAATCAACCTGATTTCTATCAGGAACGCTTTGCTGTGACAACCGAAAAGCTAAACAAGAAATCCCACACCTACACAGCCCACAGCTATTTACAACACACGCACACAGCCAGGCAAGCAGCGAACGGAGTAAATACACCCTCGCAAACTAACACACATTAACACATTCTGTGCGTGCAACCACAGCATCCAGCACACATCGTTTTTATTGCTTTCTTGTGGGGACTTTCCATCAACTCCCAACTATTTCACTTTTTTAGATCTGACCCCTGTAAAGTATAAGAAAAGGAAGCAAAAATAAATCAAACTATTTCTTCCAGTAGAAAAGAGAGCCATTTGTCGCAGGTGGTGTTTTTAAAAAAAAAAAAAAAACAAAAAAAAAAACGATCTGCCTTCACATCTGGCACGTAAGCACAAAGCAATGCACCGAACATGACCGCACATACTGTCAGGTTAGCATCAATCCGTCTGTATCTCAGCGCACTGTATACACTGGGGGTGACGGAGTCCCTGATCCGATCTTTCAGGTTATACCTGAGTGCACTCTTAAAGTCATGAAAGAGAAAAATATAACCTCAGATACAATCAGACCTCAGCAAAGAGGATGAGGTCAGAGTTTCTAAGCCTTACAAGAGCGACAGACATAAACGAGATGCTAACGCTTATAAACAAGGGTGGTGGTGGTGGTAGCTCAGTGGATAAAGTGTTGGACTGCTAATCAGATGATTGTGGATTCTATACCCAGCACCACCAAGTTACCAATGCTGGGCCCTCTAAGCAAGGCCCTTAACTCCCAGTTGTATAATAAAGTAAATGTAAGTCGCTCTGCATAAGGGTTTTTTGCAAAATGCTGTTAGTCATGTAATGTTAACATAGATAACTTCCACCCAACATTTTTCACGCTCCCTCCGTGTGCTGCTGCATAAAACGACACTTATAGCGCTGCCTTTTTTTTACAAGTCAACCAGAATGGAAGACTGTACTGTAGATTTCAATTTTCACCTGGCTTTTGCTTGTAAACAGGCTTTCGGAAAAGCCATAGCAACGCGAGAGAGGACATGCTTATGTTTCCGTGAGGGAGTTATGGCAGGGAGGCCTCTCAGAGGTAAGAGAAGTACTGAATGAATGGGTTCAGTACCCCCTGGGCTACAGACCTTGATCACCTAGCAACCTTGCAAAACCTGGCCCAAAAACCTTTGCCACTTGTCCACTGACACCAGCTCCAGACTTTAAGGAATACTCCATTAAACTTGAAATCCTTCCAAGCGACCCTAATGTTAAAAGACTCATTGGCACAGACCGACTGGAGAGGTTCGATGTAGGGCCAACTACTGTTCTAGGTTAAGTTTAGTCTGGGCTAATGGCCAGTACCGGGCCGGAGTCCAGATCTCTGTTGTTTTACCCTAATGGAAATGAGCGTTATCTGCACCCTCACGGATTCAAAGCTGCCGCAATCTGCCACCCCTGCTCTCACCATGATTAATGCAGACCAGATGAGTTAAAAGGCCACATGTGTGAGTTCATGTAAGCTTTTGGAGAGAGAGAGAGAGAGAGAAAGAAAGAAAGAAAGAAAAAGGGAGAGAAAGAAAGAGTGCTGCAGCTCAGTCAGATCCCACATGCTGAAGAGGCAATTTGAGATCTGAACACCATCAGCACAAGTGAGAACGAGCTGAATTTCCCCCCCAGGGGGTTGTTTTACGTGCCATGTATTACTTCTAATTACTAACACAGTTAATTGATCAACTTACTATCAGGTCGTGGGTCATCTTCTGCAGATGTCTTGTCTGGTTGGTCAGCTTGTCGAAATCAGCGTGGGGACGTCGCGGGTGGGCGGGAAGCGCCGACGTAAACAACGGGAGCTGAGCCAATAGGACGGAGAAGAACAGCGAGGAGGAGGAATCGAGCAGCACTGCGGAAGAAAAGTAATACACTGATTGGCGCACCTGTTACAAAAATCCTCGCGGGCTTTGTTCTGCCGGAAACAGCGTGTTACTGTTGCAATACGCTCATGTTTCCACACGCGGACTGCGGAAAAGCCGCCGGTCTGAATTCTCTGATAGTTAAATCACACTCAGAGGAGTGAGCGCTGCCAAGTGCTTCCGTCCGGTCCAACAGCTGAAAACTTTATTTACTACTCTGCACTATAACGCTGAGTAAGTACTGTTACTGCTGTAGACATGAGCAACCTAAGTCACCTGACGTAGCTGTCAACCTGTCAATCATGTCTACTGACACACGCATGCGCACAACCAAGTTCAAGCATCCCATGTTTAAATAAATAAATAAAAAGTATAAACATTGAGCTGTCACCTTTTTTTTTAACATTCCATGTTAAACATATTTAATATGAACTTAAGACGCAAAGCCATACAACAATTACAAAGACATAATAATAATAATCATTATTATAAACCATCTGAAAATAGCACTTACATTTCATGTTGTATATCCTTGAAGTAAGCTGATAAATAGGTTGCAAATAAATATTAAAGTGGATTAAATAAATAAATAAAAAATAATAATAAATAAAAGAAGTTCCGGCTCTTTGTCACGTGCTCCGAACTTCTTCTTCAGTGTCTGAGCGACGGTTCGAATCAGACAGGAGGAGAGACAGAGAAGGATAAAAAAGAGAGACAGTGAAGGTGAAAAAAGTAGAAGATGGAGGGAAAAAACAGGTCGTGAGTGGGTGCAGAAGTCTCTAATTCCTCCCTTCAAAACATTTCGACTTTCGCACACCAAAGCTGGAACTGACACGCGAACAGCAGGAAGGATGGAGAGGGTAAAAAGAGGCAGAGAGAGAGAGAGAGGTGTGGAGACAGACAGACAGACAGAGAGAGGGAGAGAGAGAGGGATGCGAGTGTGTGTGGTGTAAGTGATTTTTCGCGCAGTGAAATGTTTAGGCTTGTTTAAAACTTCCTTTTATAAAGACGTTCTGTATGACACATCCCTGAGTCACCGTGCTTCATTCATAAAAACACACACACACACGCTCTCTCGCGCGCTCTTTCCTCCGTGCTCGCTCTCCTCCCGCCCCTTGACTCTCTCTCTTTCTCTCTCTCTCTCTCTCTCTCTCTCTCTCTCTCTCTCTCTCTCTCCCCCCTCTCTCCCTATTTAAAAAAAGGAATAGTACAATTCACTTTCTCTTGCTCTATCTCTGCTGCTGCTATCTCTCTTCCTCTGTCTATCGCTCCAATCTCTCTCTTTATCAGTCTATCTTTAAATCTCTTCCCCTTTCTCTGTGTATCTCTATAAAAATTAAAAAGGCCTATTGTTTCACGTTATACCTGTTAACCTGTGCTGTCCTGTCTCTCTCTCTCACTCTCTCTCTCTCTCACTCACTCACTCTCTCTCTCTCTTGCTCTCTCTTTCGCTCTCTTTCGCTATACATATACATACTGTACACACATACACATACATAATATATACATCTGTCTATCTATCTATCTATCTATCTATCTATCTATCTATCTATCTATCTATCGTTTATTTAAATACACCAGGTACTCTAAAATATTATAGCTTATCTAATACACAGGCATGTGTTCACACAGAAACACACCTCCAATTTTTTTTTCCACTCTAGATTAATCCTCTTTTTATTTGAGTCTCTCCAGCTTGAAAGAACGAGGGGAAAGGTGTACTGTCTGAATACAGCAGAAGAGAGAAAGAGAGAGAGAGAGGAGAGGGCGAGACAGAGAAAGAGAGAGGGGCAAATTTAGCATATACCAACACACAGCTCTGGAAACACTCAGTCACATCCAGTAGAGCAGGCAGAGAGGCAGCGAGGAGTTTCCAGCGAGTGGGAAAGGCAGAAACATAGAGAAAGTTAATTCAGCTTTACACATGTATCCATTATGGAAGATTAGACCATTATAACCCTCAAGAGTGTTTTAGAGAAACACACACACACACACACACACACACACATATTCACAAAGGACGCATACTCAGACACCTATGTACACACATTTTTGCTCGCGTATAATTGTTAATTCTCTCACTGTCTCATTCACACACTCGCACACACACATGCACACGTACACGCACGAGGGTGTGGTTAAGAGGTCAACTCTGGTTTGTTAGGTCAGAGGCAGAGAAGCAAGTGAGTATGGAAGAGAGAAGGAGAGAGATGGAGGGGAGGAAATAGATGAGTGTGCAGGAGCAACAGAGGAACGGCGGGAGATATTGACACACTCTCTCCATTAATTTCCCCACATCAAAGGGCCGTTTGAAGACACAGCTGGGAAGAGAATAAAAGAAAGAGTGCAGTTAGTCACTCCAGAACTCTCTCTCTCTTTCTCTTGCTCGCTCGCTTTTTGCCCCGATGGGGGTCTCCTGGGTGGCTGAGTGTGTTTAACTCCATAATCAAGCGGTGGCAAAGGTGTGTGTATGTGTATAAAAGAATCTGCATTTGTGTGGTCCTCATAGTCAATCACTGATCACTTAAAAAGCCACAAAGGTGGAGCAGACGCATTAGTGCATTAGTTGTGCCATGTCATTCTATCCCAACACACACACACACTGCCACTCATACCCTCCTCATGGGGGAAGTGAGCCACAGGTGGGCAAGAGTTAGTGTCCAGACATCCTGCTACCTCATTACAGTATGACACACACACTTTCATATACACGTTTGCACACACGCTTAACACACCTAATGTAGGTTCTTGCCCACACACACAGTCAGACCCCCACGTTCAGCAAAAACACCCTCCTTTTCTCACCATTTACACACCCCTCCATCCACACACACACTTCTGTACTCCTGTGCTTTTTTAACAGCTTCTTTTGAACTCGCATCACCTCCGGCTAGAGGGCAGAAGTTTAATTGTACTAATTAAATTTCTAATGAATTGATACAGGTGGTTAAAATGTTAACTTTAAGAGCTTCCGTCGAGCTGAAGCTACTTTTCTCAGGCCAACATGCCAAATCCTCAGCAGAGATACATCTTACATTTAGAAACATACACTATATAGACAAAACTATAAAGACACCTGACCATAACATCTGTACATGATTTTTAAAAAACTGTATTACAGATTTACGCCTGCGCTTACTCCTAAAACAATCTACACACCTCTAGAAAGACCTGAAGGTTTGAGATTTTGAGGTATCAGAAACTACAGTGTCTTCATGGAGCTCAGGGGCTTTGTGCATAGAGGCATTGTCATGCTGAAACCTCTTTGATTTTTGAGTACAGCTATATTATATTCCAAAAATGCCCCAAACTGTTGCCACAAAGTTGATTAGAATGTCTTTGTAAATGTCGTTATTTGTCACATAGCTATGATACAGCACCCCGGGAGCAGAAAGGGTTAAGGGTCTTGTTCAAGGACCCAACAGCACCCCTGATACAGTGTTCCTGGAGCAGGAGGGGTTAAGAGTCAACAGTGGCAGACTGGAAGCAGTGGGGCTTAAACTCAGGTCTTCCTGGTCTTCCGACAACAACTCAGCACCCCAACCATTTGAGCCACCACTGCCATTATATGATGTAGCATTAGATTAAACCTTTACTGGAACTAAGAGGCTCCAACATGACAATACCCCTGTGCACAAACTCTATGGAGACGTGATGTGTTGGACTTAACCCCACTGAACACCTTATACCTTTGGTATAAACTGGAACACAGACTACACCCCAGACCTCCTTATAGAAAAATGATAAGAGACATTTTGGATTATAAGGTTTAAAATACACATAATGGATGTGATGATCCGGTGTCTGAATACTTTTAGACATATGTGTATTTTAAACTCAAACAAATTAAATATTACGCTTAAATTCCATCTGAATGTATCTTCACTGACTGGGTTTTAGAGCAGGGCTGCCAGTGGCAATTCCAAAGATTATTTGTGGAGCCACTGAGTAGGTCAGGTTAGCATGAAAGCCCTTTAAAATGTCCCGTCTAGACCTTAAAAAAAATGAATGTGTATGTGTCAGGGTGAGTGTGAGTGTGTGTGTGACCTATAAATGATTGTAAGTTTATTGAATTTAGTCAGTGTTATGAGACAAAGTTTTTACCAGCCTAAATAAACTGTAACACATACCTTGATAAAAAAAAGCGCTTCTTTCAGACTTTCGCCTGCATCAGTAAATAATGAGGTGTTTAATTTTACTCTGTTCTTTAACGCTTCAAAACACTAACGCTCTTAGGCCATCAGATTACGCACACGCTCATTACGCGAATGCGGACACGTTTCTTTGTTGCTGTTTTTGTCAGGGACAAATTTATTCACACACACACACACACACACACAACATAAACAATAGGCTGAATGAACGCTATGACACAGCACTGGATAACAGGAAGAGGACCTGAAGAAGAACACGCTCATAACTTATCATTTCTCGGCCATCACGTATCATTTCCTGCAGGGTATTTCACGATGGAAAGAGATAGAAAACAAGCAGGAAAGTGCACAAGGGAGCGAGTGGGAGTCGGAAGTCTTCCATGAGCGGGTGTGCGTCTGTGTTTGTGTTAAGATTATGTTAATATTTACCCTCATATTGCTAAATCACTGCTTTTCCCCTCCGTCAGATCCTATAACTGAGGAAAGATGAGCATCTCAACTAGGGCTGTCACCACGCCAACCTTTAACCCCTAAAATCAACCCCCCCACCACCACCCCTCTTCCTGTCTTTCAACCTTCTTTTTAAAGACGTCAAGAGAACATGTGAGTGTGGAAATGACTCTTGGGAACTTGGAAAGGGAAAGGATAGAGAGAGAGAAAAAAAGGAATGACAAACTGTGTGTGTGGGGGGGGGTTATTAAGCAATAATGTGATGTCTGAAAAGCTTCTTTTACTCACACATAAACACGTGCGCACACACGCACAGACACACTCAAACACAATTGCCGTGTATGTAAACTATCCAGTCACACTAGGTCAAAGGCGGAAAGAGAAGAAGTAAAAAAGAGAAAGACGCCTGTGTTGTGGTATAAGCAATCTACATCCCACCGCACTCATAAAGCAAAGTTAATGAGGACTGTTACTGAGCCAACTGCTTCCCTCGCACTTACACACACACACACACACACACACACACACACACACACACACACACACAGAGCTGGATGCAGGCCAGGCACTTCGTACCACAGAGTGATACCCCTCAAACACCTTCTCACTTTTCTGCTGATGAAACGCATTTGCTCACGGCTCCTTCTTTCTACACATTCACTCCATCTACTTCTTTGAAATGGTATAAATCACCTAAAGGAGCTGCCTTCCTGTCTCCAAAGTCTGGCAGCTGGCATTACTCTGATATTGCCCTGACGCACAATCGTGCTCAGTCATACTTGCCCTTAGTGATGCAGGTCAAAACCTGGATGCAATTTCACTAGTAGAGTAAAACACCGGGCCAAACACGTAGTGCTTAGTGGAGCAACATTTACCATAACACTTTCTCTGTCTCTGGCTGGTGGTGAAACAGCGGAACGACCACAGTGAAGCAAGAAGACAGAGCATCAGAGGGTGTTCGTGGGAGAAACAGTATGGAGAGATGAAAAAGGAAAGGCAGCTCACGCGAAGGGAATTTCTTACAGGAAAAAACTTTTTTTCCACCCTTTCTCTCTTTCTCTCTATCTCTCTCTTTTCCCATCTCAAAAGCTTGCTAACATTTCTCAGACTGTATTTTAATCTTTAAAGAACAAGCCAACACACACTTTTACTACCAATCCAGGGCTATCCCTATACACACACACACACACACTTGGCCATGTCCCTTCTCCTCTTCTCAGCCTGCCAAACATTCTTTCCCTCTCTGTCATTGTATGTGGCATCTAATCCTTATTTCTCCAACTTTTTCCCTCTGTCTGTCTGATGTATCCTGTCTTTCGTTCGTCCTCTCTCTCTTTATGCTTGTCGATCTTTCCTGCCATCTCTTTATCCTTCCGGTTCTTAGGAGTAGGTGTTGGACACAGAGGGCTTGAAATAAACAGTGGGCTACTAAACAATAACAATAACAGCCGGATATAAACAAGACGAAGGAATGTAAACAGGTCTGGCCATTGGACGAGACTGAAGAGCAAGATTTGATTATCATCTCTTTTTGTCTTTTGTGAATGTACTCCAGAAATCCTGCTAGAGTCATGGACTGACAGCAAGCCAACAGCCAAACAGTAAAAAAAAGAGCTGACAAAAGGCCAAAAATGAGAGCGAAGTAATACAAGAGGGGTTATTTTTAGCACATTCTTTCTTAAAAAGAAAAAAAAGAAAAACTCCTGGGAGACTATACTTGCGCATTCCCTACGTATTTGTCAGGCCTAGCTGTACATCTGCTCAGACACAGAGACTGTTAGTGACCCACTAGTTACCCCACCGCTTACCGGACCTCAAGATAACACACAAAAAAAACACAAGCACACGCATTCATTCACACACACAGATCTACTGGGTAATACACTCCCATTACTGGACACCTTTTTGTCTCTGCCTGCGTCACAGTCCCAGGCTGGATGTTATTCTTTAGAAGAATCTCACGACTGAAAAAAAGGAGAGCACAGAGGGGAGGGGTGATAAAAGAAAGGGAGGAGTAGCAGGACAAGATAGGGGAGACAGAAAGAAAGAGGTAAAGGCAGTCATTTGATCCAAGGGGGGCCAGAAAGACAAAAAGACTGGAATGCTCTGACGTCACACTCTTGGCTTACTGACGAAGCCTGTCACCATGACTTAAATGATCCGAGAGGGTACCCTTTACAGCATGACACAAGATGCAGGCACACAGACCATCCACATGCTGCCACAAGAACTGCAGCAGTCTGGTTTAAAGCTGTAGATTTATTTCCACTTACGTAAAAAGGTACTAAACTGGACCCTTGTCTTTAAACATTGTCTCTAGGGTTTCGGGTTGATTGGTAAAGCAGGACAGCGTTAACCTTTTTTGCCAGAACATCGACACTCTGGAATAGAATTCCAGGCTGGGACATTTTGCAAAACATAAATAAAAACAGAATACAATGATTTGCAAATCTTTCTTGACCAATATTTAATTAATAACATAAAAAAAAACAAGTTATACAATGTTTAAACTGATACACTTCATTGTCTCTTCCAAGTATTCACTCATTTTGAATTTGATGCCTTGCAGAAAAGCAAGCGATTGGGAAAATTGGGAAATGTTCCAAAAACACCTGTTTGGAACATTCCACAAGTGAACAAGTTAACTGAAAACAGGTGAGCGTCATGATTGGGTATAAAAGGAGGATCCCCAAAACCACTTTGTAAACTGAGCAAATAGTTCAACAGATTTGGAACAATGTTTCTTAACGTACAGTTGCGAGAAATTTAAGTATTCCCTCATCTACAGGCCATAATATCATCAGAAAAAGCAAACAAATCTCTACAAATCTCTGCACATCTCTGTAAGTGGCAAGGCCGGAGATGTTCATTGCAACATCTACAAGTCCAAGTTAAAACTGTATAAAACTGCAGGCCATACATTAACAACGCCCAGAAATGCCACCGGCTTCTCTGAGCTCGTCATCTGAGATGGAATGCTGCAAGGTGGAGTCCACATTTCAAAAAGGTTTTGCAAATCATGGACGTTGCGTCCTCCAGGCTAAAAAGAAAAAGGACCATCCACATGTGTTAGTGCTTGCAAATCTGGCAAGTTAGGCACCATTGATGCTGAAAGGTACAGACAGGAAATTATAAAGCAAAGTATCTGACAACACAGACCGGAGACTGTTGAGCAAGTAAGGTCAGCCATCAAGCAAGAATGGGAAAGAATTCTACCTACAAAGCTTTAACAATGAATGTCCACAGTTTCTAAACTTTTATTGAATGTTGTTAAATGGAAAAGTGATGTAACACAGGGGTGAAAATACCCCTGTCCCAACTCTTTTGGGAAGATGCATCAAATTTAAAATAAGAGAATATTTGTAAGACACAACAAAGTTGATCGTTTTCAACATTGGATATCTTGTCTTGTGGTGTTTTTAATTGAATATGGGTCAACAAGGATTTGTAGGTCATTGTATTGTTTTTATTTACACAATTCAATTACACAACGTCCCAACTTCATTGGAATTAGTATAAACAAGTTTATTAAATATGATCATTAACACATGTATTTAATTGTTTTTCTCACCTTATCATGTCACCGTTAGATGCTTAGGAATAAGAACTTGGGTCAACTCAGAGAGCAGAAATCGGTTGGATATTATCATTAACATTGAAGAAACATTAAAAATGAACTGTTTGTTGAACTTTTCTCTAAATGTATTGCTCTTAGCCAAGTGATTGACTATCATTATGTTCAAGATTATGATTGACTTAAAAAAGAGTTGATAACAATGTCAACACAAACAAAAAAAACCCTCAGATAAAAAAAACAGCATACAATCTTGTGTAAAGCTAAGCTCTTAGATGTACTGTAATTTAGCTGCGTTTAATACAGAAGATGTGCTTCCCAATGCTAACCACAGTTGGCAGGTTTAAACAAAATTTCCATCCCAAATTTATCTCGAAAAGAGACAGGATTTTTAAAAAATCTTCTTTCTTAGTTTTTTTGCATGGAAAACAAGGTCAGTGTGGTGCAGATACATTTCTCGCATACAGACATTATCCACCCAATTAACCGCTCTTCTCTTTCAAACATAGTTTACAAACAAAAACGCTGTTCTACATCATAGAACTGCACATTTACTCTGTTTTTCCAAAACAGTTCTAATTGTTTACTATTAAATTAGCTACAATGAACCTTTAACTAACTTCATTTCTATAACAAAAAAACCCAACAGGACCGTGTCATAGATGATCCTACCTGCTTCTTGTTCTCCACTGCTTCGTTTGTGACGCCAGTTTGGGGCAGCATAAATTCCACCCAAATGGGCCAATGTTAGGGCTTCCTGCATTTCCCATTCTGACCCCTTTAACTGCAATAATAACCTTTCCTTGAAATAAAGAAATGATCATTCTGCCGTACAATGACAACGAGAAAGATAAGCAAAATAAAGCTCATGTTATAGCTGTAGAAAAGCTATTTTTTAACCGATACGACTAGTATGAATGAAATTCAGACAGCCGCCATGTTGATACCGACACGTGACATACGACATAACAGCAATATTACAGTTAAAACAGTTATATTACACTTGTTGGCACGCCTTTTTTATTTTTAAGCACTTGAAGCTACTTAAAACACTTGAAAAGTGCCGTGTCTGGTTTAACGCCACTTCCGCCTATGACAAGACATTTCTCCCATGGCATCATTGGATAGTAAAGTAGAAATTGTATGAATACAGTACTTTAAAATCCGGGCAGAATTAGTAGGTCATCCAGTAACATTACGCGTTCTGTAATTCACATACTAAGAATTCAGACATACAACCAGAGCTAGCTAGCTGTCCTCTGAAGATATCTGCATTTTTCTGTCCTCTGATTGGTCGATCAGAGTAAAACTGTTACAGCCCAGTTCGACTACCGAAACCCGTCTGTACAGGTAAATCAAATTTTTTTACGCCCACATTGGCTGTCGGAGGGGAAGAAATTGAACTGGATTTTCAAGAGGGACTTTTTCGGATAAAGACATCATGAGGACAGGCTGGCTAACCTTGAAGTTAACTAGCTTGTCTCAGCCCGGGAAAGGGTTTCCAGACCAGTCCTGACGAACAGTAACGATGGCTTACAGACTTTAAATGTATTATATATTTCATTTATATCTTAAATCTTTTGTAATGTTATTAGATAAATATTGGTTCTGAACTGCTCCAGATGATGTACGTGGCACAGTTGTGGTTGTAGTGTAGCAGTTTGGAGTTTTCTTAACAGGGTTTCTTGCTTTAATAACAATAGTTTTCAGCCTCAGTATGCAAAATGTCTCTCTGTATGTAATGCCATGGCATGTTATATTGCGTTGTATTACACTGACAGTAAATACAGTTATATCATAAAGTTAGTTAAAGAATTTAGAAAAATCTCAACACAGCTCGATACTGCTAGGGCACCAGAAAAAAATCACATTATGGACCAAAGGAAACCTAGCCAGTGTGAAAACCACCTTAGGGATTGTAAGCTCTTTTAAATGTCTTGTCACACACAGATTTTTTTAGGATCGGTGCTGGGTTAAAAAACATTCTACCAAATAAAATAATCTATGAAAATGAAAAACAATGGTCAAATATTGAACACAGATAAAGGGCTAAATGACATTTACCACCTGCACGTTGAAAGACATAAGCTATAGACTTACTAAAAGACATATCTCTACACCTACTTGGTGAACTAGCAAGGTGGGTGAGGCCATTATGAGCACACTCTGCTTCAAACATTGTTGCTGCGCACTGACACAAACACTATCATGTCAGAGTCACAGCTGTGCTGTAAAAGTTCCACCGCCCAAATAATATCAGCTGTGCCTTCTTTGGTGGTCACATCCTTTGATGGACAGGGTAGAGCCTGTAATTTTATACCTACAAAGTGCTTCTATATGCTAGCTTGTCTGATAAAATTGCCAATTGGGATAACTACAAGGTATAGAATCCCCTGTTTGAAAATTACCTGGATTTCATCATTAATACCTAATAAAATATGTCTGATCCCCATCCAAGTAATAATGACAGACAAACTTTCTGCTTGAATTAATAACACACAGATCATTGTACTTTTGGTGTCTGTATTGAATATCCTGATTAATCATTTACACACTGGAATGGAGCTTGTAAAGCCTAGAAGCTCTAATAAATAACTAGAGTCTCCACCTTTAACAGTGCTAAATGTTAGCTGCTAATCCGAATGTTGTGTTTGTTGGAAAAGGAAAGAAGACCAAATAAACATCTGGATATGGATACCCCTGCTTGCATGTCTTCTGCACAAGACCACCTGGAAGTGTTACAACATTTCGAGTACAGTGTTCTGTGGCAGACACAATACAAGGCGCTGGCACGATATACTCTTTATTAGGAACACATGGGCACCTGCTCATTTAATGCAGTTATCCAATCAGCCAATTGTGTGGCAGCAGCACAACGCATAACATCATGCAGCTACAGATCGAAAGCTCTGGTTAATGTTTACATGAAACATCAGAATTGGGGGGACATGTAGGATTTTAAAAATTGCTAATAACCTCTGGTTTTCCTCAAACACAGCAGTCTGGACAGTGTATACAGGATGGCATTGGATAAAAATATCATGTGAGTGGAAAGTCCGCAGTTGAAAACACGATGAAACTATTGGCAATTTAAGAATGCTGGTTAGAACTAATGTTACAACTATTGTAACTGAAATAATCACTTGCTGCAACTGTGTTGAGCAGAACAGCATCTTAGAACAAACAAGATGTAAATATTTGAGGTGGATGGGCTACAATAGCAGAGGACCACATCCACTTTAACTCCCTATAAGCCACAGATATGAATCTGAGGCACAGACTTATGTAAACTGGAGAGCTTACAAAGAAAAAAGACAAAGTGATTTATCTTTATTTTCTACTATCCAGATGTGTCCATGATAACCTTAAGACGCGCTTACACAGTGTGGTTTTTGGCTACTATTTGGTCGTCTGAGACAAATTTTTTAAAGATTCCTATAATCCTACACTAAAATCTGATGTCTTTGAGTTTTTGTTTGATGTGTTGACCAACAGCCGTTGCAGTCAGTTTTTCCTCCGATAATTTTCTGGCAGTGTTAAAAGATTTCACACACTTTACTGCCATGTGACATCTACGATGTCTGTCAAACCAAGAGTCAGTAAGAGCGCTGAACCTGATGGCGCAATTAGTGTGACAGCTACAAATGTTATGAGGCATGTTATGAGGTTTATTAACAATACAGATTATTTTGTTTGATGCTAGCTACCTTTTAGCAAGAGGACGCAGTATACTAAATATGTCAGGGATTGATGACATAAAGCTTATGATATGATATTATGACAACTTAGCTTCTACAGTGTGGCATAAAGGACCATATTTATAAGTCTGACAAGCAACAATCACAAAAGACTGTTAAAAATCGCACAGTGTGTATGCTGTGCTTATAACATACATTATTTTTTGCTGTTGTAGCTTATTCACCACAGGGTATAATGTTTTTTGGATGCTGAGATGCTTTTCTGCTGAGCAAGGTTGTAAAAAGTGATTATACGGTATAAATTAATCACACATACTGTGTCAGTTCAGACCAAGCCTCTGCTATCAGCTGGAAGAAAAGCAACCCAACCCCTATCAGCTGATCTCAAAATCTCTGCTGCTTCCTCAGCACATCGCTTTACAACCCACCTTCTTCCGATCTCTGCCGCTATTTTGTGCGAATTTAAACAATGGCATTTTGTTGTCATTGTTGGATGCTCTGTTGTGGGGGGATTTTGTGCTGCTCTTTTATTCTTAAAATGGGAGGGTTGCCACCAAAGGATGCTGCTGTTTCCCTGTCTAGGCTTTTCATGGAGCTCATTGAAAGACAGGGAATTTAGAATAGAGCCATACCACCAAATGTAAACTTTAAAAATAGCAGTAAAAGTTGACTTAAAGGTTGCCTATTTGACTAAACTATATTTCTTCTGACTGCTTAAACCAATTTTCATCTGAACTATCTTATCTATAAGGTGTTTTCACCTGTTGAACATTGACTAACTTAGTGTTTTTTTAGTGTAAACCCCACAATTATCACAGGTTTATCAGCAGTTCTTAAAAATGCACAAACCAGCCCATTTCTGACATGTTCCGCACAAAGTTCACTCTTTTTCCAATTTTAAATGGGAACATTAAAGCTTTTGACCTTTATCGTTTAGAGTAAATTGTGTAAAAGATGCTTTGGGGCTGGGAATGAATATTCTGGATCTGCTTCAGACCCAAATCTTCAAAAAATATGCAGGTAGCTTCAGCTTTCGGTTCCAGAAATTCTTATTTTTCTCTGTTCCACTGGACTGTGAAAAGAAAATGCAGGTTCCTCTGCCTAAAACAAATTGCAAAATAAGCTAAAACCTAATACTCAAAACTTTCTCTCAGTTTTCACTTTATTATGCTGTAATTGATTTTTGCAAGTTTCTGTGTGTGTGTGTGTGTTTGGTGCATGTATGTATAGATCTATTCTGTTAATGTGATCTGGTGACAAAAAGGTTATAATAATAACGACAGAGAAAAAACAAGTAAACGTGTGAGTGGGTGGTACATTCACATATTTAAATAGTATTTAATCATTCCAGTAAAAAGTCTACTGTATGTCAAGACACTGACCATTACAGAAGCTGATATTTTATGTATTTTAAGTCACTTGTTAGGATTTATATGTTCTTTATTTTGACAATTTTTGTCTTTATTGATAGGACAGAGAAAGATGAAATGGGGGAGAATCTAACCTGGGTCGCTGGAGTGCAACCGTGCATGTGGTTACCGGCGCCTTAACACACTATACCATGGCACCAGCTGGTATTAATTTATTTGAATATATTGATCGATTACAAATAATAAAAGTTGTTTGAATTGAGAAATGGATAAGAAAAGGCTGTTTCCTTATCCTGCTTTGGGAAATAACCTTCTCCCCGATCGTTCTTCTCACATTCATTCATCATCCCTGGAATGTGTTATATGCACTGTATATGAGCAGATTTATTTTTAGAAGCCAGTTTACATTCCTAATTACCCTCCCACGCCTGGAGGCTAGAGGTTCACCTCCACCACTGTCCTCAGCTCTTAAAGAAACCCTCAAGTATCTGTCTTTTATTATATCCCACTCAACCTGTATCCCCCCCCCCCTTTTTTTCTATTTCTATCTCCCACTCTGTTTTCTGTTTTAACCTCTCCCAGGTATGGTAGGAATGAAAAGAATGACACAATCCTGGATCAAGAAGGGAAATTCCCTAAGGGGAGAACAGAAGGAAGCTGACAGAGTATTTTGGCAATAGGGGTGGAATCAAGGGATGAGAAAAAAGGGCAGACGGAGGGGTCAGCCGGATAGGCGAGAAGCGACAGAGGATGAGAGGGAGAGGTAGAAAGAAAACAAACTCTTTTTGATGAGGCCATGTGACACTATGCAGAAGTTGGGCGGCACCAAAACAGGCCTTGGAACGAATCAATTAGCCAGGAATGAGTCAGTAAAAAAACGACTGTATCAGAAGCATTGCACCTTCAGGGAGACAAGAGAGTGAGACAGTGCATGAGACATAAAAAGAAAGTCTGAGAAGGTTAGTGAAAAATCAGAGCAGGCAAAACACAGATACATCAGATTAAAGGACCGCCATAGTAGTTTCCTCATGTTACATCACCGTTTACACTTCAACAGGCTGTGAGCAGACGCATGCCATATTCTTCCCACCCAGCACAGAGGCCCAGAACACACACATAGGTCTGACATCACACCCATCGTTCTCAGATCCCTCTTTAGACTCCTATATTTGGGCCTAATGTGATGAGGGGAGGAGAAAAAAAAGAAGAGAAATATGTTTGGGAGGAGACACAAGCTTCATTGACAGTGAAGAATGAAGGTGTGAGATAGACATACAATAGGAGTGAAAAACAAAAAGGTAGAGGAAAGAGAGAGCCAACAGCATGGGATATTAGGAAAATATATCAAAATAGAAAATTATAATATGAAAAAATGTAGAGGTTTTATGTTGAACACTGGTGAACCATGTGTAGACTATTGTTATAAATTCGCCTTAAACTGCTTCCGGCCTTAATTCAGCCGATGGGGCTTATGTATCTTGCTAATGCCAATTATAATAATATTCTTTTATTATAGTGTAAAATAAATTTAAGCAACATGGGGGTTTAAGGTTACAAATTAAAGGGAAGATCTGTAAACTCTCTTGAGAGGACAATCTCATTGTGGGACCTTTTTATTTTCTTTGTGTTATTCTGTAAGAGTCTGTATATTATTCCACACAAACATTGAAAGAATTTTATTGGGTAGATTTCGTCTAGATTTTTTTGAAAAATTTGAAGCTTCTGTAAAGATATGTTTTAATAATTTTACACTTTACAGCATTTGGCAGAAACCCTTATCCAGAGCAACTTGAATTGATCTCTTTTATGCAACTGAGCAATTTAGGGGTTAAGGGCCTTGCTCAGGGGCCCAACAGGGGCAGATTGTTGGTGCTGGGAATCGAACCCTGATCTTCCAATTAGCTATTCAACACTTTAAACCCTGCACTACCACCTCCATACCAATGTTTCTTCTAATAAAACCACTTGCCCACTTTTTTAAAGTGATTCAGAATCATTAATTCATTCATTTAGCCAGAATCCTGACAGGGAACAGAACCAGAGAGCAAATCACACTAATTTTGGAATGCCTACATTGGCTCTCTTTGAAATTTTGTATTAATATAAAAATACTCATGCTTACGTATAAGACCTTGCATGGTTTGGCACCTCATTATTTAGCGGAACTTCTAGATGTTTACTCTCCTAGGCGGGATCTCCGTTCCTCTGATTCTGGCCTTATGGCTATTCCCTCAATGCGTCTACACTCTACGGGTGACCGGGCTTTTTCCGCCCTTGCTCTAAAACTCTGGAACTCTCTCCTCTATAATATTAGACATGCAGAATCATTTAAGGTGTTTAAATCCTCTCTTTTTTTAACCTGCTTATCTCTGCTTTTGATATGTTTTAATGTTCCTCTGTTCTGTCTTTTTGTTCTTTTAAACTCTGTATCCTTTTAAATCTAAAGTGCTTCTGGAATTTACTTCTAAAGGTACTATATAATAATAATTGTTTTATTGTTGTTGTTTTTTTATTGCTTGCTTTAATTGCAAATGTTTTTGTGCTGTTGAATGAAAAATATTCGATTGTGCTGCATTCTTTAAATATATGTATAGGAACATTTTTTTGGGGGGAGAAATTGGTAAAATTGCAAGCCCACGATTTTCTTTTAAAACTTCTTTCAGTGATCTATTCTGTAGAAAAGTATTGAAACATCTGATCATCACATCCATATGTGTTTGTTAGACATTCTACTCCACATATGGTCTTTTTCTTACTCCTACAATAACCCCCAAGATTGTGAATTGTGACTGTGGAGATTTGTTCAAGCAAACTGATTGATTGTGTGTTCCAGTTTATCCCAAAGGTGTTTAGTGGGTTGAGTCAAAGGAAACTCAAATTCTTTCACTCCAACCATAACACATCATGTCTTTATAGAGCTCAGGGGTTTTGTGCACAGAGGTATTGTCATGCTGGAACAATGTTTAAGTCTTTTGAGGTATTAGTGAAGGAAAAATGTAATGCTACAACATAAATTTCAAATTTTGGCCGAATGCATACTGTGATAAAGGTACATGACACATTTTATCCCAAATCTGTGGGAAATGTCATGCTCACCCACAAACACTCACACAGTCATTCCACCTAGGTCAGTTTTGAGTCACCAATTCACCTTCCTTCATGTTTTTGTGAAGTATGAGGAAACCGGAGAAAACCTACGCAGATGGTAACCCAAGCTCAGGATTCAAAAGAACAATTCTTTCATTATATATTTTGCATGTGAGTTCTTATAGGTCATATGACATGAAAACTTTAGCAGGTGATTACAACCTTATTTTTTCAAAATACATTTTGCTTTTATTGACATTACAGGAGGGGATGAGGTTTGGACCTTGAGAGGACCCGAGCCGGAGTTGAGCCTGGGTTGCCGGGGCACCTTATAATAAAATAATGAAAAATAATAAATAAAAGTCATTATTAGAAACATGTGCGACTGCGGGGTCTTGTCATCAATTTGTCTCCATCATTCAAAGCCCCAGGTAATGACTTATTTCCCAGACAATTCAGAATGAACAAACGGCTGTTATCTCCTTAACGGGATAAAAGGATGAATAAAACGATGGCTTAATGCTTTCTCTATCCAGTAGTCAGTGATGTGGAGAGAGAACTGTCTTCTAGCATAGTATTAAGCCCCACCGCCTCAGTGATTTACAAACGACACGCTGTAATTTACTTGAATGAAAACGCATCGCCGTAATTCAGTCGATGATGTCAGAGGGCTTTCCGCAGTTAAAACAGCCGTGAACTTTCACGCACATACACCTGCGCTTACATGCACATGCTGACACACACACACACCTTTTTCACTTACAAGTCTCAGGTTACTACCATAAAAGCCTTTCAGTCAATAAGCACCACACAATAACCTGTTGCTTACTGAATATCACCTTTACTGTAAATTAATCCAAGTGGAAATTTTGCTGCGTGGATTTTAGTTACTGAAATAAAAATGTAAAGTGTCTCATTACAGAAGTATTGAGCACAGAAACAACGAGCTCTTTAAGCTTCCAGTGTTTTGAAGGGTTTAAGTGCCTAATAGAGGATTGTGGAGGTCTAATAAGACCTGATGGTCAGACTTGCATGCACAGCCAGGACCCAGAGGTCCTCCTTATAGTTTTGAAGAGAAGAGTAGTGGATAGAGTAAAAGAGAGAGAGAGAGAAAAAAAAAGAGAGAAAAAGAGCGCAAGAGAGCTCCTCGTTCTGACACTAATATGGAAAAACTTGTTTGGAGTGAATACGAGTGCAAATATTATTCTTCCTGGGTATTACCACTGCAAGCGCCTTGGCCCAGGCTGCCAAAACGGGCTGGGACAAAAAGCCCAAAGACTTTCTCAGTACCTTCAAAGGGAGCCTACATAAAATAAACACGACCATCAGATTACAGGCACTAACTCGGCTCAGTGTTAAAACCAGGCCAGGCGCGCGCCTCGCCTTTAACTGTGGGGTCCGTTCAGTCAACACGATGACGCAGGATGGAACAAAAGTGTGACAGAAAAAGCAAGTCTGTCGGAACACAGCCCTAACCCACAGCACCGCTGACCCCGCTGCCCAGACCTGAAGAAGAGAGGAGAGAAAAGAGGAGGAGAATAGAAATCAGAAATGCTTATACTTGTAGAATCAGTGTATTACACTCTTTACTACAGGGTTCGGGATCGAAAAATGAACCAGGACACACAGGAAAAAGGAAGGTAAGTTAATGGAGATTAAGGGTTAGGGTGGAGTGAGAGAAACCAGATGAAAGATATAGAGAGTGCAGGAAAAAGGTAAGAGACAGCAGGAAGGTAAAACGGGATAGACAAGGACAGCCAGAGACTGGACGGACAGAGAAAGTAATCCTATTTAAAGGTGTGTATGTGTGTGCTGAGGTTTTTGAGGGTAACTCCAGTCACCCCTTCAACACTGGACAGCCTCTCTCTCTGACAGTATGACATCACAGGGCTCTTTTATATGGCGAGCCGTGATGACGTAATCGACCTGGCAGTAGGAGAAAGTGAATCTATCCCTGGAGAGAAGCTGGGTGTTTTACTCGCCCCGAGTCTAACCCCAAACAGACAGACAGACAGACAGATAGATGCACACACACACACGCACACACACACACACACACACACACAGTATTACACTAATAGCTATATTTTAAAGTGCAAAAGTCATAAATATTGATTTAATAATTACTTAAATGCAAAGAAATGTTTCACACACATGCTGTCAGTGTTATACACACTCACACACATACACAGCAGCAAAGGAAACTCTGGGCGGCTCGACTAGACTGACCGCAGCGGGTGCAGACACAACCAATGTGTGCTAGCACACACGCGCGCACACACATACACACTCTAGTAGTACCCTTTCCAATCAAAACATTTCTGATCTCGAAAGGTTTAGATATTCGCTATTTTATGGAAACCTGATTCTGTTTATTGAAAAAAATCTAAAAATTCCACCCCACTTTGAGTCTTTCTCTTTATCCATCAAAGAGCCACCACCTTTTATACATCTTAGAAATTTGGGAACCAAAAAGCAGTCAAACCTACAGTACTAATATCTCTCATGTGCAAGCCAAGAAAATTGCCAACTTTCATTATATTAGTTTGATGTCAAAAAATAAAAAACTTGCTATGCTGTAAGAAATAGAAGAAATATCGTCCATTACCATTTTATACAAAAGTGGTATTTACGTAAATCATTAATGTGATTCAGATTGACCCTGTAATGTCTCAGTAGACTCTGTAATGTTCATCAGCTTTGACTCATCATTGCTTTGGCTCATTTATAAATAGCTAAATTTCAAATTTTTACTCAATATCTGGCTCCCTGAGCGAATCTATGTTAATGACGTGATGATGCCA
This sequence comes from Bagarius yarrelli, assembly GCA_005784505.1. Taxonomy (NCBI): domain Eukaryota; kingdom Metazoa; phylum Chordata; class Actinopteri; order Siluriformes; family Sisoridae; genus Bagarius; species Bagarius yarrelli. Next base: position 774,715 of record VCAZ01000096.1, on the reverse strand, counting down.
CCAGCACTTTATTATGTCACCCTCATGACACAGCATTTTAAGTGCTGAGTAATTGCTGTGAAATGAGTGCTTAATTAGGGATTTTCGGGAGCATACAGACTGAAAGCAGATTACTAAAGTGCAGTGCCTATGTGCACTCAGTCACACACAGCAAGTGTAAGCATCTGATTTTAGCTTCTGGCCAGAACAGACACACTCACCAAAGTTCGCACAACAAGGTCAAGTCACTCAGTCCCAAAATTCACACAGTGCCCAACCGTGTTCCCCCTCCTTCTCAGTTTACTGACTCAGCTGTTGTGTAGGAAGCCGATGGCCTTTGAAGACGGGAAGAATCTATCATTACTTGCAAAATGCAGAAAAAGGCAAGGAGAGAGAGAGAATAAGCACTCTATTGTCTACCCAGTCTACCCCCTCCCTCTGTCCACCATATCCGAAAAATAATTGCATTGTCCTAATTACAGAGAGGTTCTTGAACAGGTGTGTGGAGCTGCACCTGGAGAGCCCGAATGTGTGGGTGTGTGGTAGACTGTAAATGCTTGCATACCCATACACTTGCGTTATCGTGTAAGATCTGGAGATGTGGCATTATGGGCCAGACAGACGTTGCATGAGAGCTGACGGTGTGCAAAAGATATACAGCAGCAGCTATAGTAAGCAAAAGAAGTAATATCAGTATACACTTTCAGATGTACTATAAGACATGGCCAAAAAATCGGGACACGTGACCATCACATTTACATGTGTTTTGTAAACACCCTATTTTAGAATTAGTCGCACTATTACTCCTAAAAAAAACATGTCTTGTGGAGCATTGAGACACAATAGTATCATCAGACATTAATGTTGGGTGAGGAGGTCTGGGGTGCAGTTGGTGTTCCAGTTCATCCCAAAAGTTTTAGTAAGATTGAGTCAAAGTCAGGGTTTTGTACAGGACAATCAAGTTCTTCCACTCTAACCAAAACACATCATGTCTTTATGGAGTGTATATGGGTATTGTCATGCTGGAACATTGTTTGGTTCTCTTATTTCCAGTGATATAGAGACATCTTGGAAAACTCTGCGCTTCCAACTGTGAGAGCAGTTCGAACTGACATAGTTATGGATGTGCTGTCCATTAGTGTTTGGGCAAGTTTACCTCATGTGTCTTTCGAAAAACATCCACTTGGTTCTGTTTTTCTTTTTCAGAGAACATCAACAAGATTTTATTGTGAGAATGTAGAGATTTAATTATTGGGGCACAGGGTTGATGTCCTAAAACACCTGCATTTTTTTCTATTGATTAATAAGATCATGATCAAAAATGCTAGTTTTTCTATTTTTTTTAAAACGTGCCATTTTTAAAATGTTAATTTCTATATTGTTTAAAGACATTTCTGATTTAGTACCACCCTTTAGAAGCTAAAAGATATTTACATTTCTCTGAAAACCAGATGGCTCTTTATGCATCGTTCTTAAGCATTAATAAAGGTTTATATCTGTTTCAATAGTTGTCTAGGAGTCCCTTATCTTAGTGTGAAAAGACAAATGTCCAAAATTATAAAGCCTTTGTTGGAAAGGATGGGATTATTCGGAAGATTCAGCCAGAAAAAAAGAAATTTGCAGAAAGTAAAGGATTTTTCTGAGGATCTGTGTACAGTTTTACTTCTCAGGACAAATATGGGATTTATAAAGAACTATTACAAAATTAAAATCAGTCTCAGATCATTTCATGTATCATTATTGTGTCTTGCAGACTGAAATATTTATTTATTTAGAACTAACTGAAAAAAGAACATGAAACGAAAAAAAAGTTTCCGATTTAGCTTGGTGGATGTGCACTTATGACCTCATCAGTATGCTTACCTTCAGTAACAAATCCAGAGAGATTATGAGCAAACATTATGATATAACTGTTTAGTTTCCTCCGACCTATCACTGTTTACCATTGTTCCCAGTACCCACTGAATCACTAAACACTATTGTTTGTTTCACACGCACACTTATTTGTTTTCTGTTTTACTCGTGTTGTTATGTCTGGTTGACAAAGTCATAAAAGCAGGATTTTCCATCTGTCATTATTTCCTCTCAGTTGACTGTGTTCTTGATTGAAGTTTCAGTAGAAATTCTGTTGTGGCAGCACTGGAGCACAACATGTAGACTTGCCACCCAATTTGGTCTGCTGTTCTGCTTATAAGGTCAGATAACTCTGTGAGGTCAGTCTGTGTGTGTGTATTAAAGATGTAGTTGGTTGCTTTATATCAGTCAGACACCCTCTTTGCCAACAAAGATGCTATAAAGTCCACCCCGATCCCCTGCTGTCAGTCTGAAGGTAGTTTCAACCTTAGATGTAATGTCCAAGAACATTAATCTAAAAATCTGATGCATTGCATATGTTAACCAAAACTGAAAATGCTTTAGAACATTAATAGTTATATTGTCTAGTATAAATTTTACATTATGCCAAACAAAACAAACTCTTACTGTTGCTTTACATGTTAGTTGGCTGCTATGTAGGCTAAAATTTCTGCCGGTAGTCTAAAGGCCTGGCTATCAAGATTGGTATAATGGTTTGGTTATGCAAGACAAGCTTGTAATGAACATATATGGAAACACATTTGTGTGGCTGTGTGTGTCTGCTCCACCACTAACAGGTAACCTGAAGGGAAAAGTTACCAAACTGCATAAATTAATCCCCATGAATGTCTTCAACTGAGAACCCTTAGACACTCTAACTGCATAAGCTTGGTATTCTAACTGCATAAGATTAGAATTCTAACTGCATAAGATTAGAATTCTAACTGCATAAGATTAGAATTCTAACTGCATAAAATTAGTATTGTAACTACATAGGATTAGTATTCTAACTGCATTATAGTAGTATTGTAACTGCATAGGATTAGTATTTTAACTGAATTAGATTAGTATTCTAACTGCATAGGATTAGTATTTTAACTGCATTAGATTAGTATTGTAAATACATAGGATTAGTATTGTAACTACATAGGATTAGTATTGTAACTGAATTAGATTAGTATTGTAACTGAATTAGATTAGTATTCTAACTGCATAGGATTAGTATTGTAACTGAATTAGATTAGTATTCTAACTGCATAGGATTAGTATTTTAACTGCATTAGATTAGTATTGTAAATACATAGGATTAGTATTGTAACTACATAGGATTAGTATTGTAACTGAATAGGATTAGTATTTTAACTGAATTAGATTAGTATTGTAACTGCATAGGATTCGTATTGTAACTGCATTAGTTTAGTATTGTAACTACATAGGATTAGTATTTTAACTGCATAGGATTCGTATTGTAACTGCATTAGATTAGTATTGTAAATACATAGGATTAGTATTGTAACTGCATTAGTTTAGTATTGTAACTGCATTAGTTTAGTATTCTAACTGCATAGAATTAGTATTGTAACTGCATTAGATTTGTATTCTAACTGCATAGGATTAGTATTTTAACTGCATTAGATTAGCATTGTAAATACATAGGATTAGTATTGTAACTGCAGTAGATTAGTATTGTAAATGCATAGGATAAGTATTGTAACTACATAGGATTAGTATTGTAACTGCATTAGTTTAGTATTGTAACTGCATAGGATTAGTATTGTAACTGCATTAGTTTAGTATTGTAACTGCATAGGATTAGTATTGTAACTGCATTAGATTTGTATTCTAACTGCATAGGATTAGTATTTTAACTGCATTAGATTAGTATTGTAACTACATAGGATTAGTATTTTAACTGCTGATTAGCATTAGATTAGTATTGTAACTACATAGGATTAGTATTTTAACTGCATTAGATTAGTATTGTAACTACATAGGATTAGTATTTTAACTGCATTAGATTAGTATTGTAACTGCATTAGATTAGTATTCCCACTGCATAAGATTAGTATTTTAACTGCATTAGATTAGTATTCTAACTGCATTAGATTAGTATTGTAACTACATAGGATTAGTATTTTAACTGCATTAGATTAGTATTGTAACTACATAGGATTAGTATTGTAACTGCATTAGATTAGTATTGTAAATGCATAGAATTAGTATTTTAACTGCATTAGATTAGTATTGTAACTGCATTAGATTAGTATTCCCACTGCATAAGATTAGTATTTTAACTACATTAGATTAGTATTCTAACTGTCACTGCATAGGATTAGTAATGTAACTGCATAGGATTAGTAATGTAACTGCATATGATTAGTATTCCAACTGCATTAGTTTAGTATTGTAACTGTATACGATTAGTATTCTAACTGTCACTGCATAGGATTAGATTTACATTTACATTCACATTTACGGCATTTGGCCAACACCCTTATCCAGAGCGATTTCCATTTATCCCATTTATACAACTGGCAATTGGGGATTGAGGGCCTTGCTCACAGGCCCAGCAGTGGTGGCTTGGTGGAGCTGGGAATCGAACCCACAACCTTCAGGTTAGTCCAACACCTTAAACCATGAGCCAGCACTTCCCCAGTCAGAATTATTATTTTAACTGCATAATATTAGTAAATCAGTCCAAGCTCTCAAAACATCTGAACTGTTTTCAGTAAGTCAGAAATCACCAATCTCTTCTATAATGAGTGGATGACCAGTTCAGAACAGCCGTCGGCAAGTCTAACTCACAAACCACACAGACTGCAGAATCAGAAACGACATAGTCACTTAATTGATTAAGGGTCGACCACAGGGCCGCGAAGTGATGATTCACAAATCTACACTCCACTTACGTCTGCGACTGATTCGCGAGTGGGGCTTTTTTTCAGGATGAAACTGTCTGAGCCAACTAGCGTTCGATATGATGTAATTGGCTCTCGCGGGATGGCGTGCTGCTTACCGTAAAGAGCGTGCAAGATGACAGAAAAACAGTCGCTGCACTAAACACAATGCATTAAAGTAATAATGCCGAACATTGAGAGGGTTCATCTCAGCCAACATGGGTAGCAGGAAAACTAGCTAATCACTGTCAATCCTTTGTGATAAGTCAATTACTGACATTTCTTAATCTTAAGGCACACAAGCGGGTAATGCTGCCAATGCATCACAGACTGACCTGGTTTGTTTGTTTTTAAAAAAAAATAGAACAAGGCGCTTGTTTGTTTAATCGGTGACAATATCAGTGAAAGAGAGCTACAAGCCGACGTGAACCGCTGCACGCGGTCGCCACAACATCCGAGATAGCCCGCTTTCCAGAGTGCATTGACATTGAGCTGCTTCTCTGCTTTATCTCTCTCCGCTTGGCTAAGTTCCAAACAGCGCTGAGATTATAAAGATGTCGTTCCAACCAGAATAGTGCACCTATATAGGATGTAGGGTGAAGACGGATATAATAAGATATGACCGTTTATCTAAGCTTTTATGGCCATCGTTAAAAACCAAATTCTTCAACACCCTAATTTTTCTATTCTCGAGTATTTACAGTATATGTAAAGAAAAGTGTTTATATTAAATTTTTTGGGATTGTTAACTTTTCTAAATTCCTCATCAACCTATTCTGAAATTGTATAAATAAGTTTAAACAATTCCTTGTAACAGAATGTAAAGAATACAGATAAAACAGCATCTTAAAAGAGAACAAAAGGTTTGCCTACTTGGTCTGTGATCTGCTGTAAAAAAAAAAAAACAGCAGCAGGCATTAGTTATACATGTCCCAACTTCCACACACAATATCGCAGGGTTTGTGGACATTTTTCTCAAACCACAACGTTGGAAACAGACCAGCTGTCCAGGATGTCTTGATATGCTGTAAAATGAGACCCAAACACTGTTTCAGCATGACAAGGCCCATGTGCACAAAGTCCCTGAGCTCCATAAAGACATTAAAGTTTACGGCATTTAGCAGACACCCTTATCCAGACTTACATTTATACATTTTTTATACAGCTGAGCAATTGAGGGGTAAGGGCCTTGCTCAGGGGCCCAACAGTGGCAGCTTGGTGGTATTGGGAAATGAACCCTGATCTTTTAATCAGCAGTCTGACACCTTAACTACTGTTCTATCACTTCTTCCAAGACATGTTATAGTTAGTGTGATATAAACTCGAAAACAGACTGCACCCCACACCTCCTCATCCTACATTCACTGAATGAGTGAATCCCCACAGTCATGCTCCACAAAAAAAAGGTGTAGATTGAGAATAAATTCAAAAGTACGTCAAGTTAAGTTAGAATGTTCCAATGACATTTAAGTTAATGTGAAAAGTGAATCAGGAAACAATCCATTAAACAAGAACAAACAGAAGTTACATATATATAATATATTTGGTTTACAAATGATGGCTAATCATTTTCTGTACCTGATACCATCAGCACTGACGCGAAAAAAAATGTCAATCCTGTGCAAGTAGATCTATCAGGTTCATCAAATTCTAATGGCCCATATTTTCAAAACCTTTTATCATTTACAGCTTTTGGCAGACAGCTTTTATCCAGACTAACACGGGGGTTAAGGGCCTTGTTCAAGGGCCCAACAGTGGCTCCCTGGTGGTGCTGGGAATCAAACCTGGTCTTCCAATAAGCAGTCCAACACTTTAACCACTGTGCTAACACTTCTCCCAGACATGGTGTGTATATATTATATATATATATATATATAGTGTATAGTTATACACTTTCCCTACATTAACAATATCCTGCTTTTATAAGGCTGCTCGATGTGATTTTTTTGTGTGTGTTAAATGTAAAAAAAAAGAACACTTTTTGTAAATTATTCTTGTCGTTTGTTTGCATTTAAATCAGGGAATTTTGTCTTGAATGCGCTATATCTTTAAAAAAAATCATTTATATCTCTTATCTGTCCAGACAGAATGATATAAACCGTCTGAATTGATGTTCACCTACTGAATCATGTTCTATAGTCAGATCTCTCCGGATGAATTTCACTTTGTCTACTGTCGACAGACTTCATGAGCTCATCAGACCTCACACTTGTCTTGTTGAACTGTTGCCCCTGTTGCTCAGAGGGATCAGCTGGTAATCATTCGTTTTATTAAACCTGTGTGTATTGGCGCTGTGTGTATTGCTATCGCGCCCCCCAGCGTTTATTAATGGAATAACATGCAGATCACTCCAGGACCAAATACATTTTCTACAAAAAAAAAGGGAACTGGTCTCATGACAATTGAATTTTATTAGCAATATGTGAACGATATGTGTACGATAAAATATTAAATGCATTTACGTGAACCTTGTCAGTGTACTATGACGTCAGGGTAATGGAGTGAGAAGCAGATGTTGAAGATGGTCGAGAGAGTAACGTGTGTTGTCAGGGCCGGTGAGATCACGGATTGTTCTGAATCACCAACTTTATAGTGCAGTGAGGAGACCTGGAGAGGAAGATCAGGCCACTGAAAACAATGGTGAACAAGGATGTCAGGTGTGTAACTGTGGAACTAAAATGTGTGGAGAAAACACAAGCATTACAAGGTAAGGGTTAAACTATGGACTAGTATACATACTATGATGCAAGTATTTAATTGAACCCCTGTTACAGTGTTATATAATGTGTGTTAGTGTATATTTGGTCTCGGTGTCACTGTGAATGACATTTTAAAGAGTAAAAAAATGAATATACACAGAATTCTTTAAAAAAAACAAAACAATAGCAACCACTGCAACCAGGCAATGATTGTGTAATGTATTTTGGATGTATAACATAATAGATAATTATCTAACATAATGCACACTTATACAGGCAAAGGATCATATGTTTGACTTAAACATCTGGGGCATTTTAATGTAGTAAAGCCCCCGTCAGTAGGAAATACTCAAAAAAAAATCTCAAAAGCAATTTGTTCGTCCATAGAAAAAAAATAATGATATGTATTGATATGTATCTTAAAGATGTGCAGCAATACCCAGTAACAGCCGCAAACCTTCGTATTTTCCTACTACAGCCTAGTTCTTTGATTGGCAGGAGGTTCTTCCTGATCCAGACCCCACAGGAAAGTCCTAAGACGTGTTACTTCCTTTAAAAGCTCAGGGTTTGTGATAGGCTGAGTAAGGTCCAGGCTTGGGGTTTCGTTGGGTAGAATGAGAGGTGGATGATCAAGGAAGCTTTCGAAAATATCTACAGTCATAAAACAATAAAAAAAAGGTAAAGTGTTTGGACTTTATGACTTAGGAATTGCTGGGCAGAATTCACTACTTACCGCCACCGAGTTCAGTGCCTGGGGGTGGAGCCCAGCAGGAAGGTGGCGCTCTGGCTGGTCCTAACTTATAATGAGTCAAAAGGTGGTGGAGCTGCGCAGGGCTTAACAAGGAGTGTTCCTCAAGTAAGCTGGACCAGGATGACTGACAAAACAAAAAAAAAAGATCTCAGGGACTGGACACATTTTTCTAAACCTTTGTATGGTGTTTTTAAAGGTAATGAACATCCTTAGGCCTTTTTTTTTAAACACCAGATAAATGTTTTAAAAAATATTTTGAATCCATTACAGATTTATTCCCAATTACAGACACTAAAATAACCTTTCCAGCAGGCTCTGTTGTTCAAATCCAATTATTCATATAATAGTAAAGATTATTTTTACATCTAAAAAAATCATAGCATAGAAGGATTTTGTACCTGGATAAGGCGGGTCTTAGGAATGCACAAGAAGTTGACAGTGTTGGAGAGCTTTTTGAGAAATTCTGAGGCGATATCCCCTAGTCCAACCCCCTGTAGCCAATCAAGAACCAGGTCCAGATTGGTGCGAATCTGTACGGCACGTGCCCAGGAAAATAAACTGTCTAAAACGACACAGAAAACGCAATTTTAAGGTCAAGCACAATCCACATTTCCTTTTTATACTTGAGGTTCTGCTAAATTGCCACACATATCTTTCTTTCTCTGTCTCTCTCTCTCTCTCTCTCTCTCTTCTAGTTTATGTTACCCTCGTACGTATTTAATGTTGCCACCTCAGTACCGAATAACAGCAATGCTACCTCTCTCAAGCAGGGTGTTGAGGAGCGAGGTGTTGGTGAAGAAGAACAAGTAGCCGAAGGTCTGGGATGTGAGAGGAGGAGAGAGGCAGGCCTCACGCGTCAACTGCAAGGAACAGCGATACACCTCCACCAGGCCTGCCACAGTCGGGGGTAGATTTGTCACATCACTTTCCTCCCCACCCTCTTCTTTAACTTTGTGGCTATCTTCATCCTTTAACCCTGCTATATCCTTCTCTTTCTTTTCGCTCGAGAATGGGTTGGTGTCCAGTAAAGTGGGAAGGAGGGAATATAAGGTCTGACGGAGAAATAAAGCGAAATAATATATTATTGAAAGTTTTGTTTAAATTTCATGGAGCTGTCACACCATTAATATCTCAGGAGTAAGACATACCTTTGTCAGGTGATACACACACTGTTGAAAAGTGTGCATGATGACATCATCCAGCTGCGCCAGCGCATCCGAGCAAGTGTCCATGTCAGCTAAAAGAACGGGGTCACCCGGGGCTAAATTTGACAAAATAACAGCGTTTACGTATTTAAAAAAAAAAAAAAAACAGAAATAATCAGTGAGACTGTATTTACATAGAAATATATCTACTAAAGCTCATGCGTAAGAATAAAAGGTCACATTAGGCCACAGTGTTTAGTTTTATTCCCTCCACCCAATTCAGCAGCACTTTAACACACTAGATATTCAATGATTTCCATGTGCAAGTAGTTCCAACACAGCTTTGTTTGTTTTACAGCTGCAAATAATTAGATAGACGAGAATATAAAGTGCATGTCTGTTTTGACTACTGCGCTGAACACAAACAACAGCATGAGAAAATGGGCTGTGAAGACACTGATTCCAACCTACAGAGACATAACAGTTGTATCTCAGAAGATAGCATGTAGCATGTTGTTATGTATTTTTATTTATTTAAAAACGCACATTGTGTACATTTATCTGTAAATACCACCCAGAACGATTGCTTATGTTTTTTTTTTTTTTTTGGTTCTCACCTTCAAACTCCCATTCTTTCTCCAAGGCTTCTACCTTGACCTGGAAAAAGTTGAGCAGCTCAGTGGCATTGGCCATCCAGAACATGAGCGATCGGAGGTCAGAGGAAAGTTTTTCCACGCTGGGAGGAGGAAAGTCAGCCTCAGATTCCAGAGAGCTGCACACACAAACATCATGCACAGCAAACATAACAAACAAACACATTTTTGGACACCCATGCATGTTGTGTTGTATATCCTACCGTAAAGTCTTACTCCTATAATAACTTTCACACTTTTAAATATACTCTCCAGTAGATTTGAAGAACGGCTGTAGGGATTTGTTCATTCAGCCATATAAGGATTAGTGATACTAGGATGGATAACGTTGGGACATGGGATGACGTTGATGCTCCAGTTCATTCCGAAGGTGTTCAGTAGTACTACACACCGTCTTCATGGAGCTTAAGGACAGGGGCACTGCCATGCTGGGACAGTGTTAAAGCCTCTTAGTTCTACTGAAGGGAAATTCTAATGCTACAGCGTATAAAGACACTTTAAATTTGTGTCTTCAACTTTGTGGCAACAGTTTGGGAGGGACAGAAAAATGACCAATAGTCTATTAACAGTACCTTTTAAGTGCAGTATCGATTTTACGGTTAATTATTTTCAAAAAATGTGATTTTATTTAATGTATGTAAAAGGTATTTTAAACAAACAGTGCTGGTAATCAAATTTCTAATACATACATTGCAAAAAAAATGAACTAAACTAGATATATAGACACAGAAGTCTGGAACTTGCCAGTTTTTATTTTAATTATTTTTTCGTTTTTTATCCGACATCTGACATAAATATTAAAGACTACAAAATCAAAAGTGATGACAGGTTCTTAATAATATCTTAAGCATCCGAATAAATGTAAAAAGTTTACCCACAATGCACTCACTGTCCCAGGGAAGACCCAGGTGGACATTAAGGTGTGTTAACTGACCTAAGAAAGTTTTAGGTTTGTATATAGGCTTAATCCCACATTGTGTTTAACTCTTACGAGACACTGTGCTGCTCATACGGATTGTACTTCCTGTTGAGAAAGAACACACATTGGGCATAGCTACACTACATGGCTGAATGTTGTTTTACCCCAAATGATTGCCACAAACAGTATAGAATTAGACAGGAAGTGAGCTTTGTATGTGCTTTGTATGCTTTATAGGTTCTCTTCACCTGGACTTAACGGCACAAGTCCCAGCATTACAATGCCTACGAAAGAAGTGGCAAAAAAATAAGAAGGACCAATAACGTGAGTGTCCTGCACAGAGCTTTGACCTCAACCATTGGGATGTCCTTGAATGCCAACAGCACTGCCGTACCTGATTGTACCAATGTTCTTGTGGCTAAATGAACACAAATCCTTATAGCCATACTGTAGAATTTTAAGAAAAGCCTTCCCTAAAGTTTATTATTACCGAAATCAAGGCTGAATCTGAAAAGCGATGTTTAACATGCACTTTTGGGTGTAATAGTCTGGTGTTCACAAACCGCTGGTCAGCTATTGTATAGAAAAAAGCAATACTTGTTAGCAAAATCAGCTTGCTTATTATGCAGTACAATGCATGAGCTGTGATTTTTTTTTTTTTTAGACATCAGAAAGAGAAAAATAATAACGCACATAAAAAGAGAGAAATATAGACAACGGTAGACGGAAATGAAAGTCGATTGGAGTTGGTTATGAAAGTATGGAGGAAATTTCATACAAAGTGGTAAATAATAATTTAAAATGAATGAAAACAGTTAAGAATATAGTGTTAGGATAAGTTCAATCAGTTCGGACGTAGCACAGTGTTCAGTAAATGTAGAACTAAGTAGATATGTTTTGAGTCTGGATTTAAAGATGGCTAATGATTATGCACAACTGATCACTTCTGGAGGCTGGTTCTAACTCTGGGCTCTATAATAGCTTAAAGCAAACTCTTCTTGTTTGAAGTCAACCCTCCTAATGATTTGCAGGGTCTGATTGTTTTATATTCAACGATTAGCTAAAATTGTAATCCTTGAATCTCCTGGTCACAAGTTCAAACACCCCCTACCACACTACAAATTACAGTATATTTTGTTGCTCCCCCTCCCCTTCTTTTTTTACAGGATGTGGTGCACAGTGTTTGCTGAGTCAAATTTAACCTACCATCAGCAAAGCATATGGTCTTTACACTTAAAACTTAAAAGATGTATTATTCAGCAACTAAAACGAGAAACGCTGAAAATGATTAGGAGAATATCTATTTTAAGCATAAGGAGTGGAAAAGTAGAAGCAAGCGCTGTTTATGTGGGCTGAATGGATGAGGCTGTGATAAACAGGATGGCACGTCAAGCACTTCAGCTTAACCGTGGTAAATTCAGAAGTCAGGCTTACGTTTGTGTGGGATGTTTGTCTCCAAACTCTTTAATGTTCTCCTGAAACATGGATTAAGGATTCACACACACACACACACACATACAGAGAGAGAGAGAGAGAGAGAGAAAAGATTAGAGCAGACTGGGATAAGTACTTGGGCGGGTGTGTTTGGCCGATGTGTCCGGACAATGACAACACATTTTCCAAACGGGTGGAAATGACATCAGTCAACCTCTGTTTACAAACTCCAGCAAAATACCAGTGAAAGCCCATGTGTGTGTGCAGCTGTGGCTCCTCAAACCACAGCCTGCTTCAGCCCCAGCTCTTCACAGTGCACATATGCACGCACTCACACACCCTGTTGTCACCAAATTCTAGTTGCTGAAATTCTATTTTAGTTATATTATGTCTTCTCTTTATTATATAAATGTTGATAATTTTTTTTACATATGGTCCTAGCAGAACAGAGGGAACAGGTGTTGGACTGCTAATTGAAAAATCAGGGTTCCATTTCCAGCACGGCCCTAAAACCCCCAATCGCTTAGTTGTATGCCAAATGCTGGAAATGTAAGTGTGATTTACACCACAGTGCTGTTGAAATCTCAGTTGAGACAGAAAATTATTTTATTTTATAATTTATTATTATAAAACAGAAACCAAATCAAAAGATGTGTCGGCCATTTTAAGAGCTGTTTGTGTCCTAGGCATTGTCCAAAATCTCATACTTCCATACTATATAAAAGATAAAATTGAGTATGCGAGATGAGTAGTATGTTTGAATCACTAGTTCCTGGATGACCTAATCCTTCGGTATGGATTTTGAAGTTTGTATACAATGGAGACTATCCTATTCCATAAAGCGTCATAGACGGAAAGCATTTTCAAGTGCTTTTATTTCCTTGTAGTTAAATTGTACTTGTTTAACATCATTAAAGTTAAACATTATTAGGCTTTATATTTACGCTGCTGGGACGTTGTGGATCACGTGTCAAAATCAGCATGGTGGATATAGTATGTCCAAATTTCATCCATACTACCCAGAACCATACTATACAGAACATACTTTTTAAAGTACATACTTTCTCATACTTAAATAGTATGTGATTTCGAATGCAGCCTTAATCTGCACTTTAGCGTGTGCTTCCTAAAAAAAAACCCCACAATACCCTGCAAAAATAAGGAAGCATCAGTGCGCACAATGTCGTCATGTTTAATGTTTAATGAAAATGGCAAGCGAAATGCAAGGAGATTGGTGGTGTTGTTGTTGGTATAGTTCTCAGATGATAGCAGAGGGTTTTTTTTTATCGATTTGATGTTCTATATACGGAAGTCTAAGTGTAAACATTTTTGTTATATAAAAGTGAAATATTTTGTATGTTTAGGTCTTTACAGTGACTGTCAGTGAAATCGGAATGTCATGTGAAATTGGATCACGAGTGTGTCAATGTGTAGAGAGTCAGTATGCTTACCAGTGCCTGAGGTCGTGTACAGGATTTAATAATTCTGTGTCACATGTGTACGGTAGAGCCACACAAGCCGATTTAATAAACCTGGGTATTTGGTCAAAAGGTAATTGTTTATAAGTCATTAGTCAACTTGTTGTATACTATATTTACCTTTACATTTCTGCCATTTTCCAGACACCCTTATCCGGAGCGACTAAACCTAATCCCATTTTTTTATCTAACTGAGCATTTGAGGGTTAAAGGCCTTGCTCCGAGGTCCGGAAATGATTATAACTAAACTAAATTTTGTAACTAAACCCATGATCTTCTGATCAGCAGTCCAACAACTAATGCACTGAGCTACCACTTACTCCTTACATATTCGGAACAAACTGGCCTTACTTTTAATCCCTTATTAACCTGTAACAGCTTTCAGGAACAATTGAAATTTACAGTGTTCCCTTTGTGGGTCAAATTTTTGTGAATAACTGTGAGTATATTTACATTTGTACATAAAATTTACTCTATTCATGGCATTAAATTTCATTGTAAATTTGGTCTCCTTGGCCAGGTCACATGTACAAGAGATGTAATCCCAAATTTTGCTTAATCCTGGTTAAATTTTACTTACTTTTACATTTCATTTTATTATTGATAATTTTAATTACACTTAAATTAAAAATACACTTATTACATTATTTCATGCTTATAAAAGTATAGTTTCCTATGAAAACTTTCTGAAACAATTAAAATAAATAAAAAAAACTGTAAAGCTATTTATTATTATTAATTTTATTTAATGATAGTAGATCATTTATTCTCACCCACACGATCGCCTTTATCTGATTGGCCGTTTTTAACAGCAGCTGCGGTGTTAGTGCAGGGTCCAGATGTTTAGAGGCATGGTCAATCATGAGTGACAGTAGATAAGCTGGTGCTAAGGGTCCACCACCTGAATCTGGAGTTGAATTCTTTGAAATAATTTCCTGAAACAGAAATAAAAGATAAAGTGCAAAAGAAAAAAAATAGTCTTGTTGTTCTAGTTCTGCAATTCTAAAGTTAAAGTTAGTCGAACTATAACTGATAATAGCATGTGTACCTGTAGGAGGATGTCTGCATGATTTGCCTGAAACTTCAGCACTGCCTCAGTAGATCCGACATATTTCCTGAGAGCTTCCTGTCTGTCCATCATGTTTCCGGGACCAAAGGAAACAGTCCCATCCATCTGCAAGGGTAGAGCCAGTGCTAGTGGAGGGGCAGGGGTCACTCTGGGGTCACGGTACAGGAATAGGAAGTGGCCGCCTAGTCCTATGATATCCCCAGGCTTTAGAACCGCCTCTCTGTACAGCACAACTCCATTATGACTGACAGCGCCACCTCTAAATGGGCGCATGAGAGCTGTGGGAACAGAGAAATTAAAAAATAGCTATGGGACAAGATGGTCAAGCTTGAATAGCTGCTTTCCTTGATGACCAAAGTATAGCAATGGTGGTTTATTTGAACTAATTAGCTCATCAGATGAACAGAATAAGAATAAAACCATTTAGACGAACTTTGTGTTTGTACAATAATACAGAAACACTTGAATATTTGAAATGAGATGGCTTCACTGTGCACTTTTCTTAAAATATAAGAAAGTAGTACTAGTACTCTATTTGGCTCTAATTGCATGAATTTGAAGTATTGTTACTATATTTGTCATTCATTCACTATTTCTAGACATATAGTTGTATTTTTAAGGTCTTAGACAGCTGGGATACCTTGCCCGTGGGGTTGCTCAGGAACAGCCGAGTCTCTCCTAACCAGAAGGTGACGGACTAGCAGGTCAGGAGACGAGAGGAAAGTATCCACTCTGAGAGGCCTCTTCCCTTTCCGTTCCCGTTCTCTATCCTTCTCCCTCTCGCGGAATGTCGGCTTCCGCCCAAAAACATGTGTGTGGCCCGCCATGATGTACAAAACAAAGTCCTGATTGAATGAGATGGAAAACCCAAGTCAGAAAGAAAGAAGGTGAAAGAGAGGGAAAGATATATACTGTTGCTATTTTCAGTGTGGTTGATAATGAGTATCGGACCAATCTTCAAACTTAAGTTGATCAGAAAAGCTGATTTGATAAGAATTAAAGTGGGTTACAGTTTTCAAAAATGTGGTCTTGTGTGAGCTCATTGTGCACCAAGGCCATATGTAGACACAGCGGCTTTGGAGAGCTATTGTGTAGCCCGTCTAGGCATTGTAAGCCTCTGTTTGGTTGTTTTGTGCTGTTTGCTCAATGCCATATCCAAAGGTATAAAAGAAGCGATGGTATGCTGTGATAATAATGATGCAGGTATGATGTCAGTGGGAGCAGTGTGCTGCATGTCTAGCCTTGCTTTGGTCATAGCCCTGCAGCAACAGGAAGTATGGACGGTCTGTAGGTGGGAGGATCAAACTCTGGGACATCACTTCCAGGTCACAGGCATCTTTCTCATCGTCTGCTGCGTGGGATTGTCTGTCCGCTTTACTCACGACCTGTGATCCAGTAAAGGCACAAAATGATACATTGACGACTTAAGAAAGCATAAACACAAAGGTACATTTGTTATAGACATAGGCTGAAATCATAAAAAAGTGGAAATCCAATCAAACGTTGAATACTAAAATAATGTTATTTACTAGGAATAATAAGAACTACTGCATCTTTTGCCAGCTCAACCTTAATAGGACCGCAATCCTGGCATTTATTGGACTGGTTTGAGCCAGAAATAAGAGTATTTCAAATGATCTCCTAACTTCTTCTATCTGCCTCTCTTTAATTCTCACCTGTCCTGGCTCTGCTGCAATCATGCTTACAATGTTCTTCCTGTCCTGTGCTCCACCACTGGTTGCTGTGTTGCCACTACGTCTGGACTCGTTGTTGGCTTGGTTGCCCTGGCGTCGCCTCAGTGTCAGGTTCATGTCACTGATGCTCCGTCTGAGTTCAGTGTTGCGCCCCCGATGACCTCTCTCCTCATCAGGACCACCCCCTGAGGCCATGCGGCTTCGTCTCCAGCGCACTGCCATTAAAACAGTATGTAACGTTTTATTTTCCGTTGTTTCTTATTTTACAGGGTTTTTGGGCTTATTTGAGCTACATAAAAAAGAGAAAGACTTAGAGTAGCAGTGGAAAGCTTGCTTTGGAATTTTGCAGCAGTTTCCATTTTCTTAATCCATGTGTTACACAGACAAGGATTTATATGTGCTCCAAATCCATGATGAAAAAGCTTCTAAAAAACGGATATTTTTTTTTAACAAGAACTCTGTCAAAGCTGTGTGTTATCACTATATAAAGCTGAATCATATGTTTAAATAATTTACACAGTATATTTAGATAATTGGATCTAGAGATCACTTTAGTTTGTCCTCACCTTGGTAATTCTCTCCATCCCTCTCCCTTTCTTTCTCCTTCTCTCTCTCCTCCCTCTCATATACGTCACGCCTCTGGATCTCAAATCGACGTTCAAATCCCTCCTTGGGCCTCCACATGTCCACGAGCAGCAGGGGACATTCCCAAGGTGCTACACCTCTCCGGCATTCCGTCTGCCATTGTACAGCTCCATCTGCCTGGTGAATGGGCTTTCCAATTGACATCACACAGCAGGAAGTCCTCTGGCGAATGCTTCTGGAGAGCTGGCCAGGTGCACAGGACATGAGGACAGTCTTAAGGAAGTGACATTATCACCGGCAGGTAGAAGAGCTAATAAACTTGTAGTTGAGCAATGATGTCTTGTCGTTAAAAAGATTTTGAGTCATGTGTAAACAGTGGTAATATTTTTCTGAGCAAAAATATAAATGTAAAAGGATTATATGGAAGTGTTTATACTTCTCTGCTTTTAAGGAAGCTGTAATGCAGTATCCTTCATCCAAGCATGAAACTAATAAAAATAATTACAAGCATGGCCCTAAAATACTCAGCGGGAAGTGACATCTGCCACACTTACCTACGTCATCACTCTCAATCTCCCTCTCTCTCTCAGTGTATCTGTTGATCACCTGCTGGATGAGCTGTCGTGCCGTAGAGTGGATGTTAGCTAGCAGGCTACGATAGTTAGCACCACTCGAGAGAGCATCACCATAAATCTTTACTAGTCCAGGGGCAGATGATGATGCAGGAGGCAGGTAGTGATGCTGTGAAGGGGTAGCTGAATGAGCCCAAACTTCCCTCTCACGTTCTCCAATGGCACGGTCACGATCACTGTTGGATCGCCCTCTCAGGAAAAGGTGAGACAAACGCTTGGTGCGAGACTGCTGATTGGCTGGTCGAGAACGAAGAAAGGCGGGGCTAGGTGAAGGGGAGGGTGGAGCAATAGAGGGACTAGAGATGGAAGTGGTAGATGCTGGGGGTGGGGCCTCAGGCACAGAGGCCGCATCTGAGCTAGTAGTGGATCTGTGGAATTAAATTTTCTTGAAATGAACAACAAATATAAGAATACATATTCATCAATATTTGGGTGATAATTCTGTTTTTGCCCTTTCACTCCAGAAAGCCTACATCATATTAAAACAATGTTAACTCTCGGGGTTGGGGAGTTGAGGGCAGATAGGATAAATGTGGGGGCCCCCTAGAGATATTTTTATTAGCAGTAATACTAATGAGTGCGGAATAGGTGTGGTAGGTGGACCAACCTCAGTTTCTTTTATATGGCACAAATTTGCTAGCAGAGCCCCTGACAAATCATACTCTCCTTTCAGGAGGCTAATGCACTGTTGATCATTTAAACATGCAGTCATTTTTAGATAGATTAATATACTATTTTGGCAAAAGTTTTTGGACACCTTTTCCAAACTGTTACCACAAAGATAGCACACTGTTGTGTAGGATTTTGTAACTAGTGGAACAAAGTGGTGCAAACTTAATATTGGCATGATAATGGCCATGGACAGACACACACACACACACACACACACACTGAGTTTCATGAAGACATGGTATGGTCTGGTTTGTGTGGTAGAACTTGAGTGTCCTGTACAGTGTCTGGACTCTGATTCAACCCCACTGAACACCTTTAAGATGAACTGAAACCCAGACCCCAGATCCTCACCCGACATTAGCGTCTGATCTCACTAACACTTTTGTATCTGAATAAGCAAATCGCAATGTCCACAATTTTTTCCAGAAGTGTAAAGATTATTATACTGTAGGAGTAAGAGTGATAAACTCTTAATATATGATAAGTGATAAATCTGGAATGTGATGTTTAAAAATCACATGTGGGTTTGAAAGTCAGGTGTCCATTTACATTTGTGTATGTAGTGTATTTTTCTTCTCTAACCATTTATGTCATTTTATAATACAGGAATATTGATAAGATTTCGATCAGGAATGTTGATAAGATTTTAACAATGTTGGTTAAGGGGTTTAAAGGTGGGCGGATGGATTAACTCTTGCTATAAAATTTGCTGATTACTCTTCCTAAAGTGGAAAATGATCACAGTTGTTCTTTGCAGAGTTGGCCCAAAGCATAAGCGAACTAGATGTCTGTTTAGGGCCTCCATAGCCACCAGAGGGCCCCCATGGCCACCAAGAGTACATAAAATGTTTTTTTTGTTTTGTTTTGTTTTATTTGTCAATGGGAAATGGTGATTATATAAAATTTTGAAATTGAAATGAACACCCGAGCACTCTTGTGGGTTTGCTACTGTTGAAATTAAAAATAGTAGAAGAGTAAAACTATTGGTATAATGTAAGCAATACAGCTACAACAAATACAATTGATATTGGGCGTGTTAAATTTATAGTCCGAATAATCAGGGATTAACAATAATTAGTCATATTAGTGGCATCAAGGGTCCTCCAAACACATAATATTACAACATTGCAGATTAATTTTTTTAAACACTGACTTGACTGACACTGCACTTGGCCAGCGTTTTCCCAGTTTGGCAAAGTGTTTCCGTGGAGAATTTATCCACAGGCCCACAGGGAAATGGAGCTTCCCGAAGCGAGGACTCCCAGACTCCTCCATCTTAGTGGTCCAGAGAAGAGAAGACAAAAAAATATAAAATGATAGAGGAAATTAAAGGCTTAAGTAAGATAGATGGTCCAGACAAGGATAAAGACAAAGACATGGAAATAAGTAAATATAAGAACGAAAAGCTACAACAACAGAAGCGTTCACTGAGCTCATAACATGAATCATCTTTTAATATATTTAATACTTTCAGTATTGGTCTTTTTGTTTGTCATTGTTTGCTCTATTGTCCTCAGCCAAATCAGATTACAGTGTCTGAGTTATTGGCAGTGTATGACATCAGTCAATAGGCAACAGGAAATCCTGAAATATCCTTTCGAGTAATCAGGACATGTAAGGTCGAATGTTTTTCCTGCTTTGTTCATCATTAAGCAAAACTACAGAGAATATTAATGTAATACTGGTGAGGAATCGTGCAAATACTTTATTCGGTATTATTTCTGGAGGTTAAAGCAACCGCTTTGGTACTGAACCACTTTCTTTTAGGCCCAAAAAGAGGCAGTTTACTACAAGGAACCAACATACTGTTCGTAGTAATTTATTTACTCATGTCCAACATCCAAAGCCACGGATGTGCTAATTATTAAACACATTAGTGCAAATTATTTTGACTGTATATATGTACAGTTCCTGACTAAACGTCTGATCACTTTTATCATCGAGCTTTTACTCACTTTATATGAAAATCTGGTCAAACCTCAGTGTAGATTGCCACTCATTGGTAACAATGTCTGACACCGAATTCAGTCTAACTTCCAATCAAGCAATTTTCTAACCGATAAACTTCGGACACAATACGAAGATGCCAATAACATTTTTAACAGCTGTAATATCAAGTACAGAGTAAGCGATTGCTCTCACCACCAGCAGATGACTTTCAGTCTGACTCACCCACTGCAACACGCTTGTATTAAAGTTAATCTCCTTTTAAAACTCCGGATAATTTTGCTACTGCCAGCAAATAAAATTAAAACTTTATACTATCAAGCCAAGTTTTTCCTTCTTAATTAAAAAAAAATGACGATTGGATCCATTTTTTGGGATAATATCACTATGCTGGATCCTGTATCCTTTCCAGGCCCAAATTAATCCTCTGGTTCTCCTAACATTTTTTAAATTTTAAACACATTTCTCCACATCTAAAAAATCTCGCTTTAGCGTCTTTGGCTTCCTCGTTTCGTTCTTTCTCTCCTGATCTGTGCCTATAGATAGAGAAGCAGGCCCATTGTTCTTAGTGACAGAATTTCCTTCCCCCTGTTCTGGACAACACCTATATCCTGAGAGAGAGAGGGAAACAGAGAGAGAGAGAGAGAGAGAGAGAGAGAGAGAGAGAGAGATTTGTATAATATAGAATTTTTCTAAATTACACTATGTTAGGCCAGAAATTCATTTTCTACATTGTTAACCCATTTGTTTGATTCTGATTAGTCTTACAGAAGTAAGAAATTCGACTGGACACTTAGAACCAACAAGACGATTTAAAGCCGCATAGGCAACTGTTCTGTACTACAGTAATTGCACATTTCACTAGTTTTTATATTTAAGCTGCAACAATCTACTGCAGCTGCTTGCACATCCAAAAACATGACATGTTACACCTTTTGAGTAACCATAACAATATAGCATATCATTCCGTGGTTCAGCTATTTAAATATTTGGCAGGCAGACTAGTGTCACTACATCACTTCCCCCTAGAGACCTCACTACAGATGGTACTATTGTATCCTTCTGCTTGTATCGAAGCAGGTCCACTGACACTAACAATCCATTACAGACATTTTGCTTAGCACAGCATATTTTATACATAGTGTCCTTTTATTTAATTCAGGTAAAGGGTTATTTCTAAAAAAAAAAAAGGAAATGGGAAGCTGGCAGGAAATTGATGAGAGAAAGGGACCGGTGACCTTTGGCAACAACAGGATAATGTTGACAGGAAAGAGGGAATGAAATAAAAGAGAAAAAAATAGAGTCTATTATAATGCACTCATAATCTCAGTCTCCTTCCTTTTTAATTAATTATAATTATGTTAATTATACTTAGCAGGAAGCCACTTTTTAGAACCTAAATGAAAATCTTATACCAACACACACATACGCACAGAGCGTAGCAGGTCAGAGATGCCTTCAGGATCCTCAGACAGGAAGCTCTGACAGCAGGCTGCGAAGGCTCCTGTGCGTCATTCAGACTCGTCCCTCCAAGTTTGTTTTTGGCAAAGCAGTGAAAGGTTTTCCTGACTGCATGGCTAGAGGAGAGAATGTGCATGGAATGAATGAGTACAGTACAGCAGTGTGTTCACTGAGCTGTTAAACGCCAGACTTTACAGCATACTACAGTACTTTCCTATTTTGGAAGCCTAATGCACTGTTGATAGTCGATTCAGAAGCTGACAGTGCCCTGCAAAGGCAAACAACAGTTACTACACACTGATTTAAGCTTCTCTTCCTTTTTGCTGTATTTACAGTTTAAGTTGAATCACTGCAGTTTGATTTCAATTAAAATGGTCCATTGACTGTTAAATAATAATTTTAATTTTTAAATAAATAGAAATATTCAACTTTATTGTCATTGTGCAAAGTACATGTACAGAGCCAATGAAATGCAGTGTTTTTCGCATATCGCATCTTAGTAATTTGGGGGTCAGAGCGCAGGGTCAGCTATGATGCAGCGCCCCTGGAGCAGGAGGGGTTAGGGGGCTTGCTCAAGGACCCAACAGTGGTTGGCTTGCCGGTGGTGGAGCTTAAATTCTGGTCTTCAGATCAGCAACTCAGCAACTTAACCATTTGAGCCACCACTGCCTTAATAAATAGATCCAAAGTGCCTCTAAAGTTAAATAAGGCCAGGCACCACAGCGGGCTTGTTTTCCTTTTACTCCTTAAAGAAAGAAATAAAAAAAACATAGTTTGCAAAGAATGTAAGAAAGCATTAAATGTGACATCTTATCATATGATTATTTGAATATATGGATTTAACAATATTCAAAAAATGTAAAATATATAGTCTTGCATAATTATATGTACAGGTGCTTTAAGGCTTAAAAAATAAATCGTCTCTGTTATTTGAAAAACTATACATAGACTATACCAAAAACCAGGGGTCCAGGGGCAATCTCGGTCCTGCAGAGTTTAGCTCCAACCCTAATCAAACACACCTGAACCAACTAATCAAGATCTTGCTAGTTATGCCTAAAACTTACAGGTAAGCGTGTTAAGGCAAGTTGGAGCTAAACTCTGCAGGACACCAGCCCTCCAGGGTCGAGATTGCCCACCCCTGCCAAAAATCATGGGTTTAACTACAAAGAGACTAACACATAAATGGCAAGGGTTGTATAATATTGTCCACAATGGGTCAATATAATTGGTTGATATGAACCAGTTGAGCATCAGCTTCGTTACACCCCTGCTTTGTTAGATGAATAAACAAGAATACAGACTATTTGATTCTGCATAGTTTGGAAAAAATGACAGAACAGTGGGAAGATATTATGTTATGGTTTTAGAGAAGTATGGTATTCAAAGCCTCCAGAGAGGCTGGTGTTCAAACCTACCCAGAACAACAACATTCTAAGTGCTGTGACATGCTGGGATGGTTAACAGACACTTCAATGCATGCCGAATCTCGGCGGACAGACAGACAGACAGACAGATAAATAGACATCCAGACAGACAGATAAATAGACATACAGACAGACAGATAGACAGTTCAATTCTGATTTGGCTCCTTTCTGGTACAACCCCCTTTATCTCCAGTTTCATCTTTCTGTCTCTCTGTCCTATCAATAAAGGCAATTGCTAAAATAAATAACTAAAGAAAGAAAGAAATCCCTTAAAGATGGAGTAAACATTATTGGTGGAACCACAATTAGGTCTGACAATTCCGCAGGTGCTGTTAGCCTGGCTGATGCAATCAGATTCCTCTGTCTGTTTGTGACAGTGTTTGTTAAGCTGTGTTTTACTACTAGTAAGTGCAGAAAGGTCTCATAGGCCACGTTTACCACTCAATTCTGTGTATCAGAAACAGAATCAGAGGCTACATAGTCATGAATACAGTAGACAGTAAAGCCTTATGAGACATGGATATGTTCTACTCTTACATTAAAACTCCTGCACCATCTCATAGGAAAACCCAGTAGATACTGACTTTTGTCTCTATTCCAAAACTACACTTATTAACTTATTGTTGTGAGGAAGTAATAGTAGATGTTTTGTAGATATACAAGAAGGTATCCAGGCGATTCAAGCTAAACGGATCATTTCTCTATAGAGGAGCGAAATCATTCTGGCAGCTGCACAGTAGCGTTTCTGCATTCTAACATTCCTGACTGTTAACTAGCACAAATATTTTTATCTATTGTTACATTTATTTAATATTATTATTACTACTAGTGGTAGTTGTATCAAGTTAGTAGTAAAAAGGGTCCAGAACTAACGTCATGCTGAAAATCATGAACATGCTGACAGCATCTGAAATTATTTGTTATTACTCTTCCAGCCAATCTAATGAATATTTTTTAACCTTTTTTATTTTGTTTGGCAAATTCTTTACACATAGACAAAAATCTATAGGCTCGATTTCTACTTATTCTCATTTTCAGAAAGATGTTGACTCACTGTTTAGATCTTTAGTTTAAATAGCAATAGAAAATGTGTCCGCTTCTTGGAATCATATGGAAAATTTACTTTCATTAATTGATTGGGTTTAGATGGCTTTCCTTCAGTGTTCCTGCATCATCATCATCATCATCATTATTATTATATGTTAGCTGTTTTTGAATTCATTAGTTATTCATTTATTTATTTTACTTTTTTCTTCCTTATTTTAAAGGTCTCTCGTGAATGCACAGGACTTATACTTATGTTATCTGACCTTCTACATTGTTATTTTTCCTTACAGTGTTTGTATATTTTCACTTGTTTATTATAATAAATAAATAAATAAAAGCCAGCGACTGAAATCACATACTACCCTACTTAAAAATTACGCTAAACTGTGTCCCATTCAGCCATTATTCTGACATAGTATGGAAGTGTGCAGCTCCTTCCTCGGAGTTGAAGCCCCGCCCCTACCTCCCCTCAGCGATCCCATAATTCCGTGCGTTCCACCGCTCTTTCAAGAGGCTCCTTCACTAAGGACGCGTTAAGGTAGGCCTCGAAACCCCGTTTATTGGATATATCGTGGCGAAGTCAACTCGTATATGTATTTTTTCCCCCTGTAATTCCTGACAGGCGATAGATAGTCGAGTTAGTTAGATAATTAATTCTTTATTCGTTAAATAAATGCAGTTTATTAGTTTAGCATAGGTGCAATAACTAGCCTGCTAGCTATAGAATGACATTTGTAAGAGTCGTACAGCTAAACACGGTTAATAACACAGGATAAAACAGCTCAAATTAAAAATTAAGTCTCGTTTTTAGAAATTAAAGTTTGATGTATTTGTTAGTAAGGTTAGTTTACGAGTTTGTCAGGGCAATAGGACGACCTCTAAACTCGTTGCTAAAGTCAAACAGCTTGTTTGTTTCTGGCATTTTACGACAATGATCTGCTGTTGCACTTCACGACAATATAACTTTTAAACGTATTTCATGGTAAATTTTTCAATGTTCAAGGAACAACCCCTGGTTGAGCGCTTAAACTGATTTATTATCTAACTGTTGGTCGTTACTAACCCCGTGTGTGTGTTGAATTGCTTCCTTACAGTTGTTGATTTGGCCACTGACTTTTCATCAAACATGGCTGAGATGGTTGAAGAAAAGATCAAGTCATACAAAACTGCTCCATTTGATGCCCGCTTTCCAAACACCAACCAGACCCGAAACTGCTTTCAGAATTACCTTGGTAAGTTTGGGATGTGTTAAAGTTAATCCGATGACTCCAGAGTGTTTTGAGTGTAGAAGCAATGTGAGAGAAACCCCACAGCTTTAAATGCACTGATCTCCTTTTTATTTCTGGAAACAATAATCTGCCTCATGTGTGTAGTTTCCAGCCAAGTTGTGTCCTGTTTCCATCGGTGCTTGATGTGTGGTGTCCGTCAGTATTGTATGTTAGGGCTGCACGATTTATCAAAATGTGGTAAATGTGCATGAGTGGTTTAATACTTATAAATAACAATGTCTGGTCAAATATTTCACACAGATGTTAGTTGATGTATGTGTGTGGGTGCACAAGACGGTCAACAAGCCATAAAGCTTTCAAAGTGAGTGAGTGTTGATTAGATGAGCCAGCCAGAGGCACCCGCAGCCAATGATTTAGTGTCAGAACATGCACCTCAAAGGTATGCTGGTATTTGGGTTTTAAAAGATGAACACATGCAGACTTTAGTTCTATTGTAGAACATGTAAATCTTGAGTGGCAACATAAATCGGAAACTCTGCAAATATTTAACCGTCTCAAAACCAAGTACAATATGTATCAGCTTTGCTAAACATATGTTGGTTTAATTTTTTTTTTTTTTTATCATATTGCATATTAAATGTCTCATTATTTGGCATGCTATCGAATGTTGCATTTCCCCCCCCCCTCAATATCTTGCAGCCCTACTTTATACCATTAAATACATGAATGAATTGGACTGACAAAGCCAAGCGTCCTCCTGTGCAATGTGTACATGTCCAGTTCCAGACCGAGTCCTTGATGGTGGGGAATTAAATCCTGGTAGGGACTGGGTGGTATGATGGTATATATTGTTACTCAACCCTAATTTTTTTTTTTTTTATTTAATGTATACCGTGACATGTAAATAAGTGGGCGTGGCTAACTTGTGTGCAGCATGCATGAGCCTTAAGACCAATGCTCGCAAAATCTCTAGCCCAACGGTTCAGTCGGGCTACCAAAATGTATTCTTCCCAACCTGTCGATAATCACATAGAGAGAAATGTATTTCCATGTTTGTTTGTATTTTATTCTCGCATATAGTTTATATGTAATTTTAGTTTACATGTAGTTATAATTTTCATGCATTGGGATGCCACAATCAATATGTGGTGTGGTGTGTAAACAGATTTTACACAATATTTCAATGTTTCTCTGGATCTGTTAAGCATCAATTATTCCATCATTTTCCTGTCAGTCATTACTAACAACAAAAACTGAAAAGTTTGAGAGCGGAGTTTTTAAACAAACAGATGATTTTTTTTTTTTTTTTCAGATTTAAGATTTCCCCCCATTATTTAAGTGGTTGCTCTTTTTATACCTATTATTACAAGTTAAATAAGTAAAGTTTATAGTACATTTGTTCACACAACTTTAAAACATAAAACACAATGGGATTTGTTATTGTAAGGTTAATCCAAGTTTATATTTCCTTTTCTATATCCAGGCCAAATAAGTATCGAATTAAGGTGAATTCCTTTATTTATGAAAGTTTTTAAAGTTTATATATTATATTAAACCCTTTTTGTTGATTTAAGTACTTATTTAACTAACTATCGTTACCATTAAAAATAAAGTTACTAATACCATGAAATTAATATAATTTCGGGTCTCTACTGCAAATGAGTTAAATCATTTTTAAAAGCTGTTTTTATGCAATGTGTTAACTGACCCTGAGTTGTTTTAAATCTTTTAGCTTTTTTTTAGCAGTTGTTTCTCTTTGCAGACTTCCACAGGTGTAACAAGGCACTGTCGGCGAAAGGACAGGACCAGACCCCTTGTGATTGGTATCAGAGGGTCTATAAGAGCTTGTGCCCTATCAGCTGGGTGAGTGTGGTACAGTCGGAATCAGCCTGTTATTAGACTGTTAGGGGTTTTTATATGAATTTTATTAGCTGGAAACAGTGCATAATTATTTATTTATTATTTTATTATATATTATTATTTATAGCTGCAACTTGTAATGTGATCTTACCACAGTAGGTAATCACTGTTTAATGGCACAGTGGGTCAGTTTATATATATTTTTTCTGAATAGATCTATATTGGTCTATACTGATGTATAATAAAAGCTATTTGAAGCTTCTTTACTTGTTTGTGCTGCTTGTAGGTAGGTTAGCTCTGCAACCCTTCTAGTGGCCACTAGAGGTCTCCCTATGATGCGCAAATCTTCAACTAAAGCTTAATTTAGAGTCCAATTTTATCTGCTGTCCACTTGATGTTAACCAAAAAAAATGTGGTTGATTTTTAAGATTTATATTAAAATAATGGTACTCCATCAGTGTGACTAAACATGCAATTGCGTAGATTTAAAGAATGCAGGTTTTATGATTTTATTAATAGTTGCTTTTTTCCGCAGGTTGAGAAGTGGGATGCACAAGTTCAGGATGGAAGCTTCCCTGGAAAAATCTGAACAATCTGTGCTCATTTTTTTTAGATTACCTCAATAACAAACGTTACCTTTGTACAGCTTGGGTGCAACAAGAGGTAGCCTAGACATGACATCTTATAACCTTTAACAAACACCTTCCAATGGTTCTTACTGTTCAGTTTTGTCAATGTCTTATTCACCCTGGTTACATAATAAAGACGCACAATGGTAATTTTTTTGTGTCTTTGTATTTTTTAGCAATTAAATCACAGCAAGGTGTCTGAACAGGATTATGAATACGCTTCTACACATCATATATTTATGTAAATCCTATAACTCAAAAGGACAGTGTGTGGATGTGTAGTCTTCATAGAAAGCATGGATTGTTCACTTATTCCTTGTATATACGTATGAGTGACTAAACCAGATAAATAATTAAGTCAAAACAAATCTATAGATTTAAGTCAAAGCTTTTTTCGACTTAATGTAATTTTATGTAATACTTCTGAATTATGATGGAATTCCGTTCCTAATAGTCTGGTCCTCATTTCATACATTTTACAGTGTTTAACTGAGAGTAAATTGTGTGTCGTGTCAATTATATACTGTATAAGACAAAACTATCTGATAATCATGCCCATATTTGCTTGTTGATCTTTTTGTTCCAGGTTTAATCTTTACATCACTGGTATCAAAAGCTTTACACCTTCAAATAGATATTCTCTATTAAATATTGTCAGGTGACTGGAGATGTACTCTATGTTGCTTTGCGTTGTCAGAGCTCTGTGCAGACCAGTCACATTCTCTACTCCAACCTCACAGGAAACATTCTGCTCTATTAGGTCTCACAGGAACAATGATTAGAAAATCTAATACAATTAAATACAAAGATGATGGGCGGGACCTAACATCATGACCCTTACATTCATCTAGTATGACACAACTAGTAAGCCAACTGTGACCAACATGCTGTTTAAATTAAGAAGCGTCGAACAAACGTTTGCCAGGAAAACATTTCAAAATTTCTTGGTATTGTTTGCAACACCTACTTTTTTTTTTTTTTTTGCAATAACAATGCATGATCATTGTGAAATTTTTCACCTCTAAAGACTTCAGTTCAAGCAAGTAGACAAACTGATAAACTTCTAACATAAACTATATCATTATACCCCTGACTGATCTGGGTTTAACTGGTGATTTAACTTTATTTCATTATTAATGAGTGGATAACAATAAAATAGCTATAATTGGTTGAATGATGTATAGTGTGCGACGCTGAGCGTGTGTTAGTCTGTTTTCATTGGAACCGTGACTTGAGTCAGTCTTAAGCTGGTGCCCATATATCTCTTGTGATGGAACTACATTTTTTCTTTTTTTTTTTTTCTTTAGTTAGGAACAAACAAGAACAAAAGGTTAAACGATTTTATCTAGCGCTTATCCTAAAATAATCACAGTATACGGGATACACAGTGCACTCAAAAAAATTGGGGATTCAAATCAGCCCCCGCCACTTCTTTGGACTGAAGTACCCCGAACGAAGATCTGCAATCTGCACAGGCGGAAATCAAACCCTTAACAACCTCTAAATGCCTCACAAGGACAATGTGTTTCTAATAATCATACAGTCATATTATTAGAGATAACATTTAATAAAACGTTAAAGACTCTGGGAACATGTTTAAAAATGGCAGCCTGCCTTTGTGCTTTCTGAGACTTTTTTTTTCAATTATTTCACTAGAATCCCCTACAAAATCACCTACAACATTTGTGACAATTAGGTACAATTAAAAGAGTTATTGTGTGATTATCACATGAAATGCTGCATAATAATGCAACTAATAACGACAATCAGTTCCTTTTTAAGAAATCCTCATTTTTATTTTAAGTCACATTTAGCCTCTCTTTATAGCCTTTATCTTTATATACTACTAATGATTAAATGGGATAAGGTCGAATGCTTGGGGGAAAAGGGTATGATGTCAGATAAGCCTTGGGGAACAGTCAGCTTCTTTGTTCCAGTAATTGTTAGTGTTACTACACAAAATCCTGTGCAATTGTGGGCTTTTACCATTGTAGCAACATCTTGAAAAATTCCATATCATCAAATTATTGCCATTTCGATTATAGCATTTGGCAGACACCCTTATCTAGAGAGGCTTATGTTATTGTTTAAAACCCCACTAAGTTAAGGGAATTGTCTTGCTTTGGGTCGCTGCAGTGGCAGCTTGATGTTTCTTAGAATTAAACCCACGAGGCTTCAATTAGTGGTCCAACACTAAGCTATCAGTCACTCAAAGTTAAATGAAGTTTTACTAAACAGAAGCTACGCACCCGGGAAAATGTAGCAAGTTATTTTTGGTACTTTCGGTGCACGTTTCCACATAAGACCTTGACCGGCGGTGACGTCACTTACTGATCCAGGATCGGTAATTGTGGCTTGTTTGGCTCCTACTGCACTACTTGATTAACAAAAGTGGTGCGCTATAGAAAGCAATTTGCTTTAGAAAACAACGATGCTACTGAGAAACGCAGTTAAACTAGTGTTAGGTATCAACGCTACTACGCAACAATATTAAACGAATTTTAAATAGAGAGATTTCTAATAGGGGTGCTGGGGCACCGCCACCGCAGATAAAAATGTTACTTACTATTTTTATAATACGTTAAATATATTACAAATAATTAACACTATAAAACCATTTAGCTGTGCTATTCTACTGTTAGTCATATTATTTATTTATTTATAAATCAACAAATATTTTTGTAATACAAAACTATAATTATATATGTGATTATTGTTAATATGTAATTATTTTTCCTCTTGGGGTGCCCTAAACCCTCCCACTTTTGTTGTTAGCAAATCAGGTTTTTTTAAAATATATTTTTGGCCGTTGCAATGTAAGTTATGTCTTTTATTGTTTTTATCCTGTTGATTTCCTCTAGTTAACAACATTAGTATTACAGTCTTTATCTCTAAATCGGATTTATATAAACTTTTGAATTATCTAAATTACCTTAATTATTTAATTGCTGATAATAAACTTACTCATGGTTCACTTGTTGCATTCATTAATAGTCGATTAATTAGTATCAGTTTTTCAGATTTTTCAGCAAACACCACCAAAAGGAGTGTAAATTTAAATCATTTGTCCGACGCCCTTACCCAGATTTTTGTCTCTGTCAATAAATCGATCAATATTGATTCACCATTTCAGAAACAAAGAGCCCAAAAAATTGCTAAAAAACATTAACAAAGCTAGTATGTAAATGCCTTTATTTTGTCACATATACTTTTTACAGCAGAGTGAAATTCTTTTTTTCACATATCCCATCTCAGGTCTTTCTTGTCTCCAGATCAGCAACTCAGCGCCTTAACCTCGATGGGAGGTTTGGTCCCCCAACTTGGTGCAAGAAAATAGAGAATCTTAAAGCATACCAACTGACTAATCGCACAGTGCTAGTTGATGTTAGAGAGCGTGGTGCAGTAAGTATGTGGAGTAATAATGCTTGGGGGTAAAAGGGCACTTCTTTATTTTAGGCTTTATCTGCAGGAATCTGTGTTTTAAATCTGATTATTTAACACATTATGGAGCTCAGGATCTAAACTAAGACAATATTGGCTAAATAGTGTATTCAAACAGCAAATTGGTATGTATATCTTATATCATGCAATATAAAGATATCACATGTTTTTCCTTGAATCAAGAAATGTTGTCCCTTGCAGGACATCCATGATGTAATAAATTCTACTTCCTTATACACACTGTTTATGCTAATCATCCTTCTAATAGAGACATGTTTGTTTTCTTGGGTTTTTTTTTCTTATTTCTTTGATTGCCTCCTACCCGCTTTTGCACATGACCCGAATGCGCGCCACGTCCCATTGTTGTGGAAACGAGACTCAAAGGCTGTATTTGATTCAGCTGTCTGAAGTGGGAAGCCGTGTAGGATGCTCAATGACACAAGTCACGTATAAATGACAAGCGAAGTTTCCACACAACCTAGTGTCACGGGACCAGCCTTTTTCTGAAGTTTGTAGCTTTGATGACCTGCTCAACCCTGTGAAATCGAAGGAAAAACTAATTAAATAGTCACACCACTGAACAGAGACAGCAGAGCTTAAAGTCAGTAGTTTATAAACAGGTAGGTTATAAACAGAGACGGCTGCATTTTACAAGTCAGGTATGTGTTTAAGTTTTCCTCACTTCTATACCTTGTTAGAAACATAAGCAGACGACCTTGTACTTTGCTTGTCGAAAATGCTTGTTTTATGTTTGGTCCTTCAATCACCTACAAATATGAAGCTTTAGGGTGCAAAATGAGACCTCAAAGACACCACAAAGAGCAAAAGATAACTGTAGGAGGAAGAGAAAGTACAGGAAGTATTATTTCTAAGAGTGGACCAGGATGTTGCCAGAACGTGTTCATTTTTTAAGATGAAAGTTTGAACCTGAACCCAAACATCTTCAAGATGCTCAATTTGGCCAATTGACTTACCTTCTACATAAATGCTAAAATGGTTTAGGTATCAGAGGTGATGTTTCTTTTAGTATGTCTGCTCAGTCGAATGCGTTTGGTTTTTCTTTCAGGCATCCTTCTTCTGCATTCATCTCCGCAGCCGTGCAATAACCTCAAGATGACGCAATGACAGACTAAAAGGAAATGACACTACACTAGTTTTGACTTATCACACACTTTATACTGCCTCCTTTTCACATCCTATATAACGCATATCTCACGCCATTTTCCTGTAAGATAAAGAGCGTGTGTGTCTGGCAGAGAAGTGAGGATTAAACTTGTTACGTTTGGATTTTGAAATTGGTGTGAAGATGGAGAAGATGGAAGACGGCAACAAAGTAAGATGCTTGAGGGTTTTAGGGTTTTTTTTTACTAATCCTATAAAAAGGATTAGAACTTTGGTATGTTTGCTTTGAAATAAAAATTGCGTAAAAAAATTGTGTGAACTTAAGAACTTGTATGCAAGTTTTTCTTTGAGTAGTATAGTAAACAGTATGTGTGTGTGTGAGAGAGAGAGAGCGACAGATTGTGGGTCAACATTGAGTATATCTGCAGCATGTGGTGCACTTTGTTGTTTTCGAAGCTAATTGTATTTTGTGCGCACCAACAAAAAAGTCATTTTTTTCACAATATACAGATTAAAGGTTATATTAACACTATATAGGTTTGTCGATATCTTCCAAGCACACCTATCGTTGCCTAGAAGGTCTATGTTTGTTGTAACATTTTACTTTTAGCTTAACAACTGTTCCGGCATGACAATGCCCCCGTGCACAAAGCCCTCAGCTCTATGATGCGGTATGTTATGGTTACCGTGGTAAAATTGAGTGTCTTGCACAGGGGCCCTGACTCTGATTTAACCTCAGTTCACACCTTTGGGAGGAACTGGAACATTTCCCGCACCTCAAACCTCCTTATCCACCTATAAAAAAAATTGAATAGCATTTTAGTCATTTATTTATCTTCTATACCTGCGTATTCCCTTAATCGGGGTCATGGAGATCTGCTTGAGTCTATCCCAGGCCTTTTTGCTGTGAGGCAACAGTGCTAACCACTAAGCCACCGTGCTGCCCGAATAGCATTTCCAGATGTGAAATCTGAAAAACGATGTTCAAAAACACATATGGAGGTTATCATCAGGTGTCTGATTAAATCTTAGATGCTCCTTCTGTCCTTAAAAAACGGGACACGACAGCCAACAGTAGAGTAACTGTGGATATTTTTTTAGAAAATGAAAGAGTTATATTATGTAAATTTATTTTTAAGATATATTTAGAGAGATTGAAAGCGACATGGCGAATAACCAGTAAAACAACGGAGGAGCAGAACCTGAACCTAAATTTTCTGAGGCATAGCAAGTGACACAATTGCTAGCAATTTTGGTCCCTATGAAAGACCCATGAATCTCGACCCATTCCATACTGTAACTACTAATAAAACAGATCTCTGGGGCTCTTTAAAAAGTTTGGCCCTTAGAATCAACCTAACTTCACTTCCCTTTGTAGCGTCCATGTCTTATTAGTGTAAGACAGTTATGTTGCACAACTCTGTGCTGTGTCCATAGACAGAAATGTGTTTTTACCTAAGCTTATTTGAATAACCAAGAGGAGTCGTTCCTAAATGTTTTCGTCAAAAAAAAACAAAAAAAAACAGCATAAAAGCACTAAATGCACAGCGTCTACATTTTTTATGTAACAGTATTAATTGTTATCAACAGATTCTCTTAAACTTGCCTTCACAATAAAGTGAACATTTTTGAAATGCAGGAATTAGATATATCAGAGTATTTTTTTAGTAACGGCGATGCAGCTGATGCAGACTGCCACTCAGTACATGTCCACTGAACATGAGCTGCGTTTTTATGGATCAGGGGACGCATTTTATACACATTTATAAAAAGGAATATTTAGGAGAGCATCAAACTCTGCATTAATAACGGCTAGAGGGAGATCCAGACCTAAAAGTCTGCTGTCTTCACACCAGTCTTTCCATACATCACTTATTATAGCTTCAGTTTTCCTTCCCAATTTTGGTCCTCCCCCCTAATTTGGGAGCCACTAATCTAGGGGATGTTTTATTTCATGTCAGATCGAGCCTTAAACAAAATTCATAATTAAATAAACCATTTTTGTTATTCATGTCCAACAGGTTATTCGTGCTCTTTAACTATAAAAACATCTTGAGAACATTTTCAGTTCTTAATGATTGCACTAACTTTATTTTGTAACTTGCTGAAAAGAGCAAATGAGGAATGTCTAAACTGCCATGATGTTGCAATAGTGTGTGTGTGTGTGTGTGTGTGTACCAGCTGCATGCCCTATTTTCTCACTAATCTCATGGGCACATTTAGTTGTTATCTAATTAAAACATATTCTTTCATCTTCACTTTTGTTGTGTGTTTTTTTTAATAAAAATTCTTTTATTTGCAGAAAAAGCAGGTGACGGGTCATTTGTTGTTTTGTGTGTCCACGGCAGTTATTGGATCTCTGCAGTTTGGCTACAATACAGGAGTCATTAATGCACCTTATGAGGTACCTTATAATAATAATAATAATGACGATGACAATTAAAATAATAGTAATATGTTGTATATTTAAACAATCACTTAATTGCATTACTAAATCACTTAATTAGTTTTTCTTTTTTCTTTTATTAGCTTATGTCAATTTTATTTTATTCCATGCATGTTCTGTGTGGGTAGATGTTTATTTATAAGATTCATTTTTTCTTTCTTTCTTTCTGTGTCTTGTATGTTAAAATAAAAAAAAAAAGAAAGTTCAGGCCTTCTTCAGAAAAGCCTCTCTGGAACGCTATGGCCAACCCATGGACGAATCCACCGTTACTAACTTGTGGAGTTTTGCTGTAGCTATATTCAGTGCTGGTGGCATGATTGGTGCTGTCTTTGTAGGTACGATGGTCACTAAGTTTGGGAGGTAAGTTACAAGCCAAAGCAAGCTGGTCTTTTAGGTCAAGAGAGATAACTAGGGGAAGTGGTAGATCAGTGGTTAAGGTTCTGGACTGCAAACCAGATTGTGAGTTTGATTCCCAGCACCACCAAGTTACCACCATTGGACCTTTGAGCAAGGCTTTTAACCCCCAATTGCATAGTTGTATAAATGAATTAATTGTTAGTTGCTTTGGATAAGGGCGTCTGTCAAATGCTGTACACAAAATGAAGGACTACTGTACTAAAAATTGTTAATTTGAGTTGAAGTGCCCATTCGATGCGAGCTGCACTTTGGGTTGTTTAAACTAAAACGTGTGTTGTAAACACGATCACATTAAAAAGAGAGAGAGAGAGCGAGAAAGAGAATTAGAGAGTAGGAGAATAAGAGAGAAAGAGTATTAGAGAATTAGAGAGAGAAATAAGAAGTCAGCAGTGGACAAACTTTAACAGGAATAATGTAAAAAAGAACTAAAATTGGTAAGGGTCAGGCACTTGAGAGAGAGAGTATAAAAAAAGAGAGATAACTAAAAGATAGAGAGAGAAAAAGAGAAATAAGAAGTCAGCGGTGGAAAAACCTTAGCAGGAATAATGTCAAAAATTCAAAATGTAAACTCGGTTTCATTCGTTTGACAGGCAGTCATTTTGTATAGTTGTTTTTAACTGAAAGGTGAATTTAGGAGAATGATTCTGTAGACTAGGGTTAAGTAAAAATGTGTATACAGTTTTATAAAAGGTTTTAATTTAACTCACCCTCACAATCTTCAAATCTTTAAACCCTGTTTTACTATTATTTCGATTATTTAACAAGTTAATAAATGCATTTGATGCTTCATAAAGTTATTAAATCTTCCCCCTTTCTTCATTTTTTCTACACAGACGCAAATCTATGCTCCTGTGCAATATCTTGGCTCTGATCGGTGGTGGACTGATGGGCTTATCAAGTGTGTCCCGATCATATGAGATGGTGATTCTTGGCCGTTTGGTCATTGGTGTCTTCTGCGGTCTTTATACGGGTCTGACACCTATGTATGTGGGTGAACTGGCCCCGACAGCACTGAGAGGAGCTTTCGGCACTCTTCACCAGTTAGCGATTGTCATTGGCATTCTAATAGCTCAGGTAAATGTGCTTTATAGACAATATAAACATTTTCCTACATTCTGACAACTACCTGAACTTTATGATCTCGTCAACATGTACGTCAATGTAGTTAAATAAATAAAATAAATATATAAATATTCAACTTTATTGTCGTTGTCCAGGGTACATGTACAGAGCCAATGAAATGCAGTGTTTTTCGCATATCCCATCTTAGTAAGTTGGGGTCAGAGCGCAGGGTCAGCTATGATACAGCGCGCCTGGAGCAGGAAGGGTTAAGGGTCTTGCTCAAGGACCCAACAGTGGCTGGCTGGCCGGTGGTGGAGCTTAAACCCAGGTGTTTCTGGTCTTTAGATCAGCAACTCAGCACCTTAACCATTTGAGCCACCACTGCCCACGAACAGTTATAACATTCAAACTACTTATGGTAAAGTAAGGATTCTTCACCACCCAGGCTCCGGTGGCACCCAAGACGGGATTGTAGATTTGCGCCCCTATACCCCCCCCCCCCCCCCACTCACACACCCACACCCACACCGTGGTGACGTGTTATGATCGTGTCCTGTTCAAATTAGTCTAACATGACATGCTGTCAAATATCATGATTTTTCTTTGACGTCAATTTGATTTTGTTCTAACAATAAAAATATTTTTGCTTAATATATGAGTGTAGGAGCGCACAATGGTCCCTCCCAAACTGTGATGGCTAGATGTCTGAGGCAGAACATGTCCAAAATAGAGAAACCTGAAAAACAGTGTTCAGGAATAGTTCGAGAAACGTGACAAAGTTTTCAAAATGTTAACATGGCCTCTAAATTTCCCAATTCAGAATCAGATTGAGCATATGTGAAACATGCTAATGAAAAAAGGGTTAGAGTTTGGGTTTGGGTTTGGATTTGGATTTGGGTTAGGGTTAGGAACTTACAGAAGTTCTTTTGCTAACATCTCAGAGCCAGCTCTAGTGCAGTCAATACCTGAACATCAAAAGCTGTGCTGTTTGCACTAAGAAAATCGAAACACTATCAAGCAGGTGTTTTAATTGATTTTAATGACTTGTTTAAATCTTTTATTTAAAATCTTTTAAAATATTACAATAGAACTCGGTAAACAGTTATGTTATCATGGCAGATTCTAGGTTTGGATAGCTTGCTGGGTTCTCAACTCCTTTGGCCACTGTTGCTGGGACTGACAGTGTTGCCTGCAGTACTGCAAAGCATCATGCTGCTGTTTTGCTCAGAAAGTCCCAGATACCTGCTCATTAACATGCAGGAGGAGGACAACGCTCGCAAAGGTAAGATCTGTCTCTATTTCTATAGTAACGCTGAAGAATCGAAATTTAAATTTTATTATTTGTCACATAGAAAATCATATGTAATACAATGCATAGTGAAATGCTTTGAATAATTGTCCATGCTTGGATGCAAGGATAAGAACGAATAAGATAAATGGATAGATGGATGGGTAGATAGATGGGTGGATGGATGGGTGGATGGATGGATAGAAGGATGAGATGGATGGATGGATGGATGGATGGATAATTGGATAATTGGATAGATGGATGCAAGGATGAGATGGATGGATAGATGGATAATTGGATAGATGGATGGATGGATGGATGGATGGATGGATGGATGGATGGATGGATGGATGGATAATTGGATAATTGGATAGATGGATGCAAGGATGAGATGGATGGATAGATGGATAATTGGATAGATGGATGGATGGATGGATGGATGGATGGATGGATGGATGGGTGGATAGATGGAAGGGTGAGATGAATGGATGGATAGATGCATAGGATACATAGATAGACCGACAGACACTGTATTCATCCCATATGAGAAATTCACAGTATTACTACATTACACCTGAGGTTCCTTCATCTATTTTCGGTAGATGCCCAGCAGTAGCCGAATAACTTAAACCGGGATGTGAC
The DNA here is from genome assembly GCA_005784505.1 of Bagarius yarrelli. Lineage (NCBI taxonomy): Eukaryota > Metazoa > Chordata > Actinopteri > Siluriformes > Sisoridae > Bagarius > Bagarius yarrelli. Next base: position 736,236 of record VCAZ01000096.1, on the reverse strand, counting down.
AAAGCTTTCTGGGGCCATTTTTATTTTAGAGATTATAGGAATGTTCCTCAGGCCTCAGAGTATAGTGAGGAAATATTAAAACTTTCTTTCTGTCAGTTCCTTACATATTTATTCGAAATTACTGACTAAAAATTTTTTACAACAGTTTCTTTTATTGTGAAAAATATAGAAGATATGGATTAGAGATCAATGTATTTTTTTCTGTATGTTTATCATTCAGTGTTGGTCCGGCTTCGTGGAAATGACGACATTGAGGATGATGTTCAGGAGATGAAAGAGGAAGCTACTAAGATGGCCATGGAAAAAAAAGTGTCCATCCCGGAGCTGTTCTGCAACCCAATTTACCGTCAGCCCATCATCATTGCCATCGTCATGAACCTCTCACAGCAGCTGTCTGGAATCAATGCAGTAAGTATGAAGTGATGTATTCATCTTCACTTTTGCAGTAAAGATCATCAGTGTAGTTTATCATAAGAGTCCAGAAATTGATTGGTTTATATAGTTAACTGATTGCAGGTCATGGAGATGCTTAATGACTCGTGTGATATGATAAGTAGACACTTACAGTGGGGAAATTTCTACTTTTTACCCTGACTACTAGCAGCAATTCATTTATTGTTTTTTCATATTACTGTTTATATCTTCAAGATAAATTGATATAATAAACCTGTTCTTGCTGTCCGAGGTTACTCGAGTCTCACACTGAAAGCCAACACTGTCCTGACTAATTTTATTTATATTTATTTATATTCTACAAAAAGCTACTTAATGTACTTGTAAAAAAAAAAGCTAGTGTTGTTAGCGATGTGGCTCCAGCTTAGACTTAGAGGTTTTAGCTTAGAGGATTTTTTGTCCCTTTTGTCCCATGCAGGATTTTTCGTCCCATTTATCAGTCTGTCTTTAATGTATTCCTGGATGTCCCCTAGGTATTTTATTACTCCACAGAAATTTTCAAGAAGGCAAATATCACTAAGCCCATATATGCCACTATAGGAGCAGGAGCAGTGAACACTGTCTTCACAGTGGTCTCGGTGAGTGCAGGACACCTCTATGTATTTATATAATGACACAAAATTGCTTAGAAAATGTGTTGTTTGTTAGCTCTCAGACAGAAACCTGACAGCCGGTTTCTGAATCAGAGCTCCAGTTTTGTTTTGTTTTTGTTTTTTTCATTCTGCAGTTTCTGTTCCTGGTTTATTTAAGCTGTCTGAGGTTATGACTTGTCACAAACCCATTCTGTGCTCTAGTGGTGTGCATTGTCCTGTTTAAACAAATACTGGATGATTGCTATGTCTGGTGTTAGGAGTCAGGTGTTGTCTGAATGATACATTTACTAATAATGAATGATTAGCAATTACATATCCCGGCTTGTGGGTTCCATTCTTGTGTTTAGATAGATAGATAGATAGATAGATAGATAGATAGATAGATAGATAGATAGATAGATAGATAGATAGATAGATAGATAGATACATGGATGAATGGATGGATGGATGAATGAATGAATGGCTGGATAGATATGTGGATGGATGATTGGATGGATGGATGGATGGATGGATGGATGGATGGATGGATGTTGTAGAATAGTATAATTCTCACAGTTTAGCAAATGAAACAGAAGTCTGCTTTTCAAACTGCTTCAGCTCTTTCTGGTGGAGCGAGCAGGACGAAGGACACTTCAGATGATTGGATTGGGAGGAATGGCCATTTTTGCTCTTATCATAACCATCACTCTTCAGCTGCTGGTGGTAAGTGCGATCTGGTTTTTTCTCTGTACCGTAAACTCTTTACAAATTTTTTCATTTTGATTGTCTACTGGCGAATTATTCCTTTTTCTTTTTTTAACCCTTTCGGGGCAAAATTATTTTGGCACATTATTCAGTTAATTTTTAACATGGAATATGATTTTTGTTTTTGGTAGGTCTAAAAAAATAACAGTAGGTCTAAAATAATAAAAATAAATATTTTATAATATTTATTTTTTTAAATATGTGAAACTTGGAATGTATGCAATGAGGTAAAAACATAATTTACCCAAAACCAAACAAAATTCATGATATAGACAAAAGTATTGAGACACCATTTACATGTATTTTTTACACTTCACTTTTTTATAACAGACGTGGTCTTACTCTTACTCCTATAATAAGCTTAACACTTCTGGAAAAACGTTACCCTAGTTTGTGGAATGTGTCAGGAGGGATTATCTTACTCAGCTACAGTATGATAGTATTAGTGATTTCCAGCAATAATTTCAGGTGTGGCGGTCTAGACTAAACTCAATGTTCCAGTTGATCACGAAGATGTTCAGTAGGGGTTCTTTTACACAATCTTGGTAGTAGTAGTATTTTTATGCTGGAACACAGTTTGGTAAAGCGGTAGCACAGTGGTAAAGGTGTTAAACTGCTAATTGGAAGATCAGGATTTAATTTCCAGCACCACTCTTGGTCCCCTGCTCAGTTGTATAAATGTAAGTTGCTCTGAATAAGGTTGTCTGCCAAAATTTGTGTCAGCATTTATCAGCGTGCTGGTTAGATAATATATAAGATATAATATAAAATAACTAACGATTTAGCACCCTTTTTTTTTTTTTTTTGCAAATGTATATATAGAAAGTTGCTCCATCACTGACAGTAGTATTATTAGCTAATTTCACCTTTTCTGTACTCACTAAAGGACCCGTGTGAACAACAAGCAGCAAACCTGACTGGAGCGCTAGTTTTGGATGGCTGCAATAGAACTATGGAGGCAACAGCAGATATGGTTTGTGGTTATATGCAATAAACACATATTACATACTTTAAACTAGGTCTAGTTATATTAGGTGGTTTAACCTGGTCTTAGTATTGTATCTAACTGTGGGCTTTATCCTCACCCATCTCATAATGTTGAAGGTCAAAGCTAAGTTATCTGTCAGTGCACTACTTTTGCTCTAGATGTCTGCACAGAATGTCTGGGCTATGAAGGACATTGATGTACGACTTGGAATGTTCATGTTGTTCCTCACCATTCATTAAAATCAATAAAGCTTTTGTAGCAAAATGTGTTTGTCTGAAAAAATGTTTCTTACTGAGTTATTATTTTTTTTTTTTGCAGAGCGAAACTCCTTTTATAAGCTACATTGCCATCTTGGCTGTTTTTGGGTTTGTAGCAACATTCGAGATTGGCCCTGGTCCAATTCCGTGGTTTATTGCAACAGAGCTCTTTGCTCAAGGTGCGAGGCCAGCGGCGGTGACTGTGGGCGGCTGCTCCAACTGGACGGCCAACTTCTTGGTAGGCCTGTGCTTTCCGCTTCTGCTGGTAAGAGCAATTACATTATAATCCCTGAGGAACCTACAGTATGTTTTTGTTCTTTAGAACAATTGGAATTGAAAAACTGTCTATTGTGCATTTCTTTTAGCATAAAAAATTGTTTTTGGAGTACTTTTTCTCATAATGACTGTCATCTGACCATGTAAGAGAAACAAAACAATATAAAAATGTTATATAAATACAAAACAAAAAGTACTGAAAAAGTTAAATGCAACATTAGGCAAAAAACAAAGGAAAAAAACCTTCAAACACTTTTATTAGAAAGAATTCAGAGCAAAAATCAAAAGAAAAAAACAGTGGTTTCGCTTCCCAACACCACTGAGCTGCCACTGCTGGGCCCTGAGCAAGGCCCCTAACCCACAATTCCTTAGTTGTATAAAAAAGACTCCAGGAGATTTAAATTAACCACGCATCCCAATTTCTCTTCTCTCTCCAGGGCGTGATGGGACCATTCGTCTTTATAATCTTCCTCATCCTTCTCATTTTCTTCTTCCTGTTTACCTACTTCTGGGTCCCTGAGACTAAAGGCCGCACATTTGAAGACATTGCCAGCGGATTTGCTAAAAAGACAGGACATGGCCCCGCCCAGCCCTCTAACACAGAGGGCGTGGCCACTGGGTCAGTCTCCTCCCCCACAGAGAAAGTCGCAATGGTGGAATTTAATGGACACGAAGCCTCAAAAAGTTAATTCATAGAGTTTAGGCAAAAGCTTTTATTTTAACTGCTTACATTCTAAGCCAAAAGCTATAAAGAATAATAACCACATTGAACAGATTTATTAAAGAAAGCACCAAGATGTTTTAGCTAACATGATGTACCACCTGTGTAAAAGGAAGTGCACTTGAAATGTGCATGCTAATTAATAAGGCTCACTTTGCCTGACTAACAATAGCCAACCGCATCATAAACACATTTTATTACCAGCCTTTGCATTGGAAAAGAAGTGAAATAGCTGCACTATTAGTTTCTATTAGTTAAGCTGCACTTATTTCTTTTACCAGAATTTGGCAGGTGATCCGGTCACAGAATGTTTTTAGACATATTAATTAATTAATGCATGCAGAATTAAACAATTCATAATCAGCACTTAATACAGCTTTTCAGGACAGACATTTCTTCTTTCTTCAAGTGTTACATTTAGTTTGGCTAACAAAAGCCAGAACAATGCTAAAATTATTTCTTTTTATTGATCTAACAAACTTAGTAATGTTTTTGAAAAAAAATCTGTACAAATCACAATGAGTTAATAACGGGCAATACTGTACATCCTATTCCTTCACTATAAATAAGATATTTTGATAAATGCACAGCGATGAAAGAAAAAACAACTCTGATCCTTGAACCTTAAATATACAGTAAACATGGCAGCTTTATCTATCTATCTATCTATCTATCTATCTATATCTATATCTATATCTATATCTATATATATATATATATAGGAGCCACAGTCTGATAAAATTGCACACATCAGTTATATTCTATTAAATCTGTCCACTGCATGAAGAGCAGGCGGTCCTCCACACAATGTTAAAACGTGTATTAAAGTCAATGTCATTCTAAAAACCAGATTATAACAGAACAGCAGGGTTTTATAACTTTTACACACGTTCTAGAAAAATATTGATCAATAGTAGAAAGGTAAAAATGTTATTTTATTGTATAGGCGTCTAATCGACTTTCATTAGACGCTAAGTTATTGTATTTTTAAAATCTGTTATTTTATAAAAATTGTTAAATGTTGTAATGATTATAATAAAAAGGTTTGTTTTTTTAAACTGGATTCGAAAAGTAGTACATTTTGTTATTGCTGTATGTTGGAATGGATGATATATAGGCGACTTTTTGTTTGTTTTATCACACACACAGACTACCTGTATTTCTATATATTCAGTAAGAAGAAATGATTAAACGTATTAATGCCTCAATATTTTATTACTTTTGCAAATACTTGAAAGAAACAGCAAATATTTTTTTTTTATGTGAATCACATTTTTATCATAGCATGTACAATCTTGATGACCTCTGCAGATAATGCTAAAAGATACTCACATGGGAAAGATTTATTTAACAGTAATCTATCTATCTGTCTGTCTGTCTGTTTGTCGGTGTCTGCCACTTCCGCTAGTACTTCCTGTTGCTAGCTTTATAGCTGGACTATAGGCACATTACTACTACTGTGTACCAAACTTTGCCTATTTTTGGCCACATCTTTGGATTACTGTGAAACCATAAATAAAAGCCTTTCTCTGCAACTCTGCATCACACTATCCATCTATCCATTTGTCTATCTGTCTGTCTGTCTGTCTGTCTGTCTGTCTGTCTGTCTATCTATCCGTTTGTCTGTCCATCTATTCATCTGTCTGTTTGTCTGTCTGTCTGTTTGTCCGCCCGTCTGTTTTTTGTCATCTTTAAGTGACGGGTAAAGACCTTCCTTTTTCTTAAATAACTCTTACAAAATGTGTTCAATGTCGCTTTAATTCCCTTTCTTTTTTTTTTTGTATTGCGCTTTTTACAATAGTCATTGTCAAAAAGCAGCTTTACACAAGCAAAAAAAATTGTAAAATGCAAATAACATAGAAATCAGTTTGTCCCTGATGAACAAGCCGAGGATGACGGTGGCAAGAAAAAACTCTGAGTCAGAATAGCAAAAAAAAAAAAACTTTAAAAAAAAATAGGAACCAGATTTAACAGAGAACCCATCCTCATTTGGGTGAAAAACAGGTAGCAGGAATTATGCAGTTACACTGTGTGTGTAAGCAATAGGAAATTTTATTTCCTACACAGTTTTTATCCAGTTTGGTAATCAGAATCTCATTCACCTCCCAGATAAACGCTGACAGTAAATAAGTGGCATTTATTTAATACCCCCTAAATCTCAATATCCTATTGGAAGTTCAGTTTACAGAAATGGAGTAGGATCTGTATTCGGAATAGTGATAGTCCTGTAGGATTTATGGAGCTTATAGCAACTCCTCTTGTGTCAGCAAGAATCGGGGGGAAGGTGTAGAAAACAGTGGTGAGAGCAGCTATGTTGTAAGAGACAGGAAAAGAGAGAAGGCAGAGTTTGAGGGCCGGAGCTGAAAATTTTAAGGTTCTCTTTGAAAGTGACAGGTTAAACAGGATTAGGCACCAGCACATCAGAGGGAAAGCTCGTGTTAATGTTTTGAGGACAGAGTCAGAAAGGACAGATTAAAGTGCTTTGGAGGTGTGCAGAGAAGGGATAGAAATATTGAAAGAAGAATGATGGAAATAGAGCTTTAGGCAGGAGGCAAAGAGAAAGGCCAAAGAGGAGGTATATGGATGTTATAAATAAGGACATGAAGTCAGTGGATGTGAGTGAAAGGCATGCAGAAAATAGGGCTTGGTGGACGCAGATGAATCACTGTGGGGACCCTTTGAAGGAAACATCTGGAGGAGAAGAAATAGAGGAACTGTAACTCTGTTTGTATTTTCATTAAATATTGAAAAGTTATTAAAAAGTTTTCAAAATTACAGAGAATTTTGCTTTTAGATTTTGCTGTTTCTTTCTTTTCTTTACATTTGCTGCATGCTAATTATTTTTTTTCTACAATGTTAAATGGATAGTCTTTCTCGATTTCTTTATCGTTATCAATTTCGTTTATGTCCGTCCTACAAGACCTGCAATAACTGCGTAAGACAAAAAGTTAGAAATGATATTAAATAAAGTTTAATACGGCTGTTGTAGTGTTAATGTACAGCAGCAGAGGGCGCTGCCTTTATACCAAGACCCAGCCGAACCATACGTTAAAGTAGGTGCGTGTGTGTGTGTGTGTGTGTGTGTGTGTGTGTGTGTGTGTGTGTGTGTGTGTGTGTGTGTGTGTGTGTGTGTGTGTGTGTGTGTGTGTGTGTGTTTGTGTGTTTAAAATAAAGTCTTTGATATTTAATGTTTGTAATAATTTCAGTATTTATGACAGATATTTTACAGTTTTTACCTTGTGGGGACATTTGGTTGGGCCCCACTGTTTTTTATAACCAAAATCCTGGTCATTAAAATGTCCTTACATGAATAATAGTGAGACAAACATGCATGCGTGTGGGTTAATGTGTGAGACAAAGAGAAAGAAAAGGCAAACGTGTCATTGCCTTAAAATAGCTGGAAACTGATATAAGATTTTACCTGTAAAACTTGCTGCCTCTCTGCAGTGGATATTTTTCCTGGTTTGTCTCACAGATGCCAGACATCCGACTGATTGTTGTAGTTAGAGGATGGGTGTGAATGCCAGGGACGAGCTGCTTTATGCATGTTTCAACAGTTGTTGTACAGACCAGCCAAACATGTTTTTAGTGTTTGCACAAAGTCTCTCTCTCTCTCTCTCTCTCTCTCTCTCTCTCTCTCTCGTTCTGACTTCTCAGTCATAATCATCATACACAGGCTCTCCTCCCCCTCCACATCTCTCGCTCTCTCTAATCAGAAATCAAAAAGAGCACACAGACTCCTCCTTCTAGTTCGCTGCTCTCCCTCTTTCTCTCCGTCTACCTCTCTCTTTTTTTCCCACAGATGCTCTCTCTCACTCATGCTCTTCTCTTCTTGTCACTCTTGTAGTGGACTGTACTGACTGCAATGTGGACAATCCTCCTCTCGCTCTTCCTCTCGTTCCAGCCAGGTCTAGCTGAAGAAGGTAGGGAACTACTACACGTGTGTGTGTGCGTGTGCATGTGTGTGCAGTGTGGAAAAGACAGCGTTGGTGTGTTTGTGCATGTGTGCACATGAAGTCCAGGTACATGCAGGTAGACTTTAAAGTTACACACCAGCGAGGGATCTGAAGTGGTTATTTTGTGCACCTGTGCAGGTTGATGTATATACAAACTTTCATATAAAAACAAATAGAAGTGAAAGACACAGAAAAAGACTCGGGAAAATAAGGGAAAATAATCAACAACCGAGTCTGGTTGTTCATCCAGACGTAGAGTGAGGATCCTGTCATTTCCTTCATCTGTCTATCTAACTATCTATCTGTCTGTCACACTGTCTGTTTGTCTGTCTGTCTGTCTCTCTCTGTCTGTCTGTCCATACGTCTGTCTATATGTCTATCTAGCCATCAATCTATCTATCAATTTATCTAGCTATCTGCCTGTCTGTCTGTCCGTCCATCTATCTGTTTGTCTGTCCGTCTATCTACTTATCAATCTGCCTATCTATCCATCTAGCTATCTATCTGTCTATATATTTGGCTATCAGTCTTTTTTGTCATCTACAAGTAACGATTGCAGATCTTCCTCTTCCTCAAATACCTTGCACAGAGAATGTGTTCAGTGTTACTCTTTTTCCTACAGTGTTTGGGTTTGTGATCTCCCATACACACATATTGATCTGTTCAGTGAGACGGAGAGTGGAGATCCCGTTACCACCCCAAATCATTAAATTACAATAACAGTGTTTTGTCCTTTTTTATACCGTAGATTAAGGAATTACAGAAGACATCATACTTATTATCCGCTTAATAGTCACATTTAGTCTTGTGGAAAGTCTGTGAAACAAGTTAGTTCCTGTTATGCCTTAATTATAACTGTTGAATGCAGTCGCTCCCTCATCAGCCTCTCGTTCCTTCTCTGTTTTAAAGCTTAGAATGCAAAATAATATAACTTGTTATGTGACTGAAAAGCTGCACAGCACTCAGAAATCCTAACATTGTAGCCGACAGTGAAGACTCCTTCCATAGCTAATCAATAAAACAGTTCTTTTGATGAGGAGCTTCCACAATTCCGTCTTAATTCCTCTGCAAGTTGTTGCTATAGAAACATATTAAAGGATGTGCAAGAGTCTAAACATTGCTGTTGGAAATGAGTAACTTTTAAGCAATCATTATGGTCTATCCCTTTTTTTCGATTCCATTATTCCTCATAATAACACGTGTATTAGAAGCAGGACATGATTTTTTTCCACCTTTTGCCTGTAAATGTGTAATATAGAAAAATGCAGGACTTTTTAAAAAAATGTACAACTCAATTAATATACTGTAGTTTTTCAAAATGAATGTTTTTGAAATCTTGTGCTTGATTTCTGTTAGCAAACATTAAAACCTTTAATGTTTTAATGCCCACTGCATGTGTGAGTGTATGTTAGGACACTTCATTAGAACAAACACTGTGGGAAGTGGTAGTGCTTAGTGGTTAAGGTGTTGGACTTCTAACCAGAAGATTGTGGGTTCGATTCCCAGCATTAACAGTTTACCACTGCGGGACCCCTGAGCAAGGCCCTTAACCTCCAGTTGCTCAGTTGTATAAATGAGATAAATGTAAGTCACACTGGATGTAATTACTGATAATATAATGATAATGTGATATATAATATAATATAATATATAATATAGTAACTTTCACCCAAAATATTTACAATACAAATATAACAAGTGAACATTAATACTAAAGTGAAAAATATGCAAACAATACAATCAAGTCTCCTTATCCGAAATAATTACCTCTCTGGAATAAAGAACTTTTCCGACTGCAAAGCTAAACTGCTTGATTTATTGTACGACCAAGTTTATAACTGTTTATTTTTCTGCTATTCCACTACTTTCCGTTGCATCTGATGTGTGTCATATGCATGGATTTGTGTGCATATAATTTTCTAAATGTATTTTAATAACTTCTGGATTACAAATATATGACTATTCTCGTGTGTGTGCGTGTGTATATGTGTGCATGTGTGAGTTGTCATTGTGTACTGAGCAGCACTTTGTGTGCAGTGCCAAGCCAGCTTCCCTCATAACAAAAGCAGAAAGGACAGGGCTGGAATAGTGTGTATAATCAGTCATATAACCTTTGTGTCACTCTGACCCTGGTGGCCTCCTTCCCATTCGCTTCCTTTATGATGATATTCTAACTGTTAGAACAGATGACCCACCCACTGTCCCATTCAGCACTACTGTACGCATGCCTAGTCCTCATTTACACTTTTCTATCCTCTGTTCACATGCTTTTTTCTCTTTTGATACTTTTTCATACACGTCTTTGTCCCCATGACATGTGCAGTTACTACTTATTGTTCATCAATATAACCGCAGCTTGGTAATGATGAGAGGATACGATCGGAAATAAAAGAAAATAGATAGAAATAAAACAGCATGTGGCTGTGTGTGTGTGTGTGTGTGTGTGAGACAGTGAGCAAGACAAAAAGAGAGAGAGTGAGAAAGAGAAAGAGTGCGTAAGTGAGAAAGAAAGAGTTTTATTTTCGTAAGCAATTTAAAGAGAAACACAAAAAGAAAGAAGAAAATAATGAAAAGTATGTATATCACCACTGTATATTCACTGACTAACAACTTAAATGTGTGTACATGTATGTGTGAGAGAGGGGGCGTACAAGAGAGAAAGAGAGAGAGAGAGAAAGAGTGAGTGAGTGAACGAGTGAAAGATGCCCCAGTGGTGTGTTTATAAATGCTGCACTAATGCTGTATTAACCCAGTAACACTGATCTCTTACACACATTTAATTGCTGTAAATAAACACTAAATCTACTCGAACTGACCCCAAATGTCCCCCCCAGTGACAAAAAGGTTGCTGAGAATACTGACATCATAAAAAAGGGTTGCTGGGAATACTGACATCATCAACACTGTCGAAGATACATACAGCATCAATCGAAAACCAGTCCTAAGATTACAACCTCAACTAGATACTCTGACTATAACATGAAAACTACACTATAAGACCTTTACAATCACACACACATAATCGTAACTCCATGTTCTTGTACTGTTCTTACAGAGTTGTTCAGAATGTCTTTTCATGCTGTAGTATTACATTATTCCTTTACTGGAAATAAAAAACCCGAACACTGTTCCAGCATGTACATGGCCTTGTACACAAAACCCCAAAGCGCTTTATAGTTAGAGCGGAAAATCTCGACACTGACTCAACCCCACTGGGATAAATGATACACCGACTGCACCATAAACCTACTCACTTAATATATGTGTCTGAATTCACTATGACTTTTGTGACTGAGTGGAAAAATCTCCTCTTGCTCCACTGCACAATCTTGTGAAACACATTTCTAGGAAGTTTGCGTGTAAGACTAAGTCTGGAAGAGAACACATATGGATGTAAAGGTCAGGCATCCCAATACTTTTGCCGGTATGGTGTAGTAACAGTGCTTAAGCTTAAGACAGTGAGGCTACTTACAGTGCAATATTTCTATAATGCAGTCTGCTTTTTTATTAAATCACATGGTACCTGGTACATGGTAGCAGATCTGTAGGTCACATTATACATCTAAAATATGTGACCAATTTACAAACTGTTACCACAACTGATGTATAATATTCTATATCTCGCAAATGTTTTAATTGACATTTTTATTTGTTTATCCAATATAGTATCTGTAGACAAGTGGTGGCACATGGTTAAGGTGTTGGACTACCAACCCGAAGATTGTGGGTTAGAGTCCCAGCTCCACCAAGTCACCACTGCTGGGCCCCTAAGCAAGGCCCTTAACCCTTAATTGCTGAGTTGTATAGATGAGATTAATGTAAGTCGCTGTGGATAAGGGCGTCTGCCGTAAATGTAGTATATATTAGGATGTAGTACATTACAGTATTTATTACATTTTACTACAGCATACTATAGTAGTATGATACACTAGTAAATTGATAAACTGTAGTAAATACTGTAAACTTGAAAAGTTACTAGATTAAACTAGAACTACACTATATCTTATATTTACTAAAGTGTTATAGTGTGTTATAGTGTTCACACTTCATTAATGTTTATGCTAAAAAAGTGTAGTAAACTAATCAAACGTCTGTCTTGTTCACCCAATCAAATTTTGGTACAGACAGCCATATACAAGTACGTTTTTATTTTCTTTTGTACGATTTGTGGTGGGAAAGTTTTTTGAGAAGTTTGAAGAAGGGGTGTAGAAAGCTCTGACCAATCACAACACAAAACCAAACCCATTTTTGATTGGCTGTAAGTTACGACACAGGCTACACTCGCGAGGCAGGACGGCTAGCCGGTCTGTTAAAGATTACGAAGAAGCTGACACAGACAGTCACACATTCCATAAGGTGTGGAAATATTTGCTTCCAACTTAATTTCCTTTTAAAAATATTACGTTGAAAATAACCCTTTATTTAACATTTTAAAAACATATTTGTTCCTATATTGATTTATTATAACAGTTCTTCTTTACTAAGCCCAAGCAAGAATTTTACTACATTCCATCATTTAATTAGTTAAATTTTACAGCGTATCTCCTTAAACCCACCCCCAGAATTGCCCATCTTGGATATCTGCTTGCCCACCCTTCTATGGTTGACAAGAACCAGGCCTGGACGGCAATGTTGATTCGGAAAAAGTTAAACAATGCAGCTAAAAATTTTAACCATAATATATTCAGCTGTGTTTGATCCACTTTTTGCTCTAATTTGTGCTGTGAATGTTCTTACACATACAGTGTAATAAAATTGACTATAATATCAATTTTACTATAGTAGATTAACCATAACAAGTGTAATAGAATTACCAGAACAAATTACCACATGGTTGCAATTTACTTTAATATATTTAGGTTTAAAAACACTATAGTTGTTAGGTTCTTGTTTTCTGTTTCATGTTTTCTGTATCATGTTTTGTTTATGTTTTCATGTGTTATGTTAAGATTCATGTTTATCGTTTGTTTAAGCTATGCTAGCTAGCTAAGCTAGACTGTGCTAGCTAGCTAAGCTAATCTAAGTCAATTTCATTATTAATGCTTTGTTTACTTCCAGGTTTTTCCTGTCTTGTGATCTTTGTTTCCCTTGTGTTCCTTGTGTCCCCTGTCCTAGTGTCTTGTTTTTATTGGTTTGTTTTCTCATGTGTCATTGATTGGTTCAGATGTGTCTTGTTTAGTCAATGTGTTCATTGTGTATTTACCCCTGTGTAGTCTTGTCTGTTTGTGGATGACTGTTTGTTTATGTACCATTGTGGTGAATCTGTCACTTTCATGCTTAGTGTTCTAGTTTGTTCATGTCATGTCATGTCAAGTCAAGTTTAGTCAAGTCATGTTTAGTCAAGTTTAGTTTATGTCGCCTCAGTGGAGTTGTTACATTAGTATTTACCACAGGAAATATAACACATGTCCACACATATAGTGACTTAAAGCGACAAGGCATTGCATACTATTAAATATTGAAGGAAAGATTTAGCGACCTTTAGCCACATGATTATCAACTGCTGGCGATGTGATGTGGGTGTGTCCGGTAAGGAATTAATGAAAGCGAAAACAATAGAGCAGACATGAACCTTGGCAAACTGCAAACACTGTATTTTCTTTCACCTCATACGATATGATGTGTAAATACACTGGGGATCTTTCTCCACACACTCCAAAGCTCCCTCCTAAATGTTTCATCGGAGTAGCAAGAAGACTGATTTGTAGTCAAGTAGAACACTAGTTGCACCACCCACTGAGAAAGGTTATTACTATGACAACCAGTAGAAGGAACCATCACTGGTTACTATATGGTACAAAGACTGGCAACTTGCAGGAATTAAAATCGATGTACTGTATTGATTCAATGCTGATATGTAAATGATGATGTGAAAAAAGACTGTAAGTAACCAAGTGGCACAGCAGGTGCTTGTTTACAGGCTCATGTCATGACTTAACACTTTGTATCTCTAGATTCCTCCAACCGTCTGAAAAACCTGTCACTGGGTTGCTTGGCTGAGATAAGTTGCCACTAAGCATAAAGTAGTGTAAAAAGTTTGTGTGTATGTATGTTGCCTTGTGGTGGTCTGGCATTCAATCCAAAGTATATTTCTGTCTTACACAAGAACCAAGAAAGAAAGAAGGGATAACAATATGTCTTACACTCAGGCACTTATTTACTATGCACTTAAGCTTCTCAGGGTTTTTGAGGATTCACAGCCGATCCCAAGAACCAGGGTGTGGTGAGACAGGAAGCAACTCACTGCAGTGACACACGCACACCTTTACACCTAGGAGCAATTCATCTCCGATAAAGTCGCCTTCTGTTATGTTTTTTAGGTATTTGGGAAGAAACCTGAGAACCCAGACGGAAACCTGAGAACCCAGACAGTAACCCGGACAGAAAACCAATTTAGACAGAATATTGCCATCTATCTGTCCTTTCACACTGGGACACACTGTTCCACATTAGCAACCCTGTTTCCCATATAGGAAGTCTCTTGCGATATCTCTTTTAATCAGTTCACTACACTTTTGTTTATAATATAGTGTAAAAGTGTAAAAAAACTATGAGAAACTAAATACTTTAGTAAATACTATAATATGATACAGTGAAGCACAGTCTTTTAGTTTATTCTAGTTAATTGTAAAGTTTACAGTATTTACTACAGAATTGATACTATTGTATACCGCAGTAAGATGTAGTAAATACTGTAATATACTACAATTTACTATATCTTACTATAGTACCTGCTTCTTTGTAAATGAGCGAATATAAGTGTGGTTTTTGGATCCACACTTGTCATTTTGTCAGACTTGCTTACTCACTGGCTAATTTCTAAAAATGTCTTAATAGTAGAGTGTCCGGATTATGTCTATTCCTAATCCCTGTTCTCTTTAATTCGGCATCAGATTATCTGAATATATATATGGCACAATGTAGTGTGGAGTCGTAGGATCGGTTTGAAAAAAGAAATAAAAATCGAAAAACAGCAGACAGAACAGAGAACTTCAAAACCAAAAATATTTACTAAGTAATAAAACAAGAAACATGCAACACATAACCTGAAAACATGGACATGGACCATAAAATTGACTGTGACAAGCAACAAGGAAAGAAAGACCAGAACAAACTGGATCACAGGGGTATAAATACACAAACTAGTTGAGGGAACAATCAAGTAAACAAGAAACACCTGAACACAATGAGGGAACAATCAACCAATGACTAGACACGGACAACTTAAACAAATATGGAGCACATGGTCTACAACATGGGAGCAGAAGGCAAGGCAGGGCAACGCACCCGGCAATCCTGACTGAGACCTAACAGTCGCTGGGTTACAGGTTAATAGGAGAGATTTTTTTTTCTAGCACAGTACATGATAGCCAAGGCATCAGTTCACTTTGACATATTGCTTAGCTGCTTTTTTGATTTTTTAATTAGTCGGTCATTTGAGCCACTTGTAGTGAAAGTGTGTGTTCAGTGCACACGTGCCTAGTGGAGCCGTGTGACCAGGAACAAGCGTGTGAATGCAGCCAGCAGGGTTTTTGAAGCTAAAAGACAGCTTTGAAAGCTTGGATCCATTAAGAGTCGCAACCGCCCACAGCTACAGTGCAGTCCTGGAGGACAAGGTAGTCTAGAAGGAGAAACGGACAGAGGGAGTACGGCCAGTGGATGTTAACCCTACGCAGAATGGAGTCGCTATGCTATTGGCTTCTGATCTGCTTGCCAGCTCTTGATTTCTGAGTCGTTTCTACCGCCACTATATACTTACATGGAAATTTTTGTGATTGTGTTCTGTCTGATCAGCTTGCTCAGACGACTGATCTTTAATGCCGCTGCATCATCGGCTGTCAATGCAGTCACCTACCCCCGCCTGCTGTCAACCAAAACACACTCACGAAACACAACATACATTCAGCAATGCAGCCAAGACAAAGAGCACTGCGATATCAGCGGTGTAGGGATTACTTTACTTTACAAGTTCATATCAGATCAGTGCTTATAAAACACACATGTATGATAACGGCCTCATTTAAAACCCAGACACACTGCAGTTCAAACAAGATTCAGGCAATTTTACTCTATTTCCATTTTCAATGTGACACATATAACAGCTAATTTCAATCCCCAAGGATTGCGCCCCTCAAAAACACCCCCTCCCCCCACCGTTCACGCCCCAGCATGATGAGTTTTTTTTGCTTCACTGCACTGTAGCGCCAACTGACCAACACATCATTTGGAAACAGCCGAGTGTTGCATCCGTTTTTTATGGGTGGTTTTGTATAACAAATGATGCAGAAAACAACATGAATACAATTTCAGATTCGTATTAGCATTTTGAAAGAAGCTTCTTCAGGATGCCTTTTACAACTTGGTTTTTTTTTTCAGCCTCCGAACTCATTTCATCTGCAGCACTGATCAGAGGCAGAAGTCATTTCTTTAATTTCGAATGAGATGAAATTGGTTTCATAATAAAGTGCACAACTAGTTTCTTTATTGCTTGATGCTTTTATCAAAAACATAACTTTTATTTTTATTACAAATTCTATTCTTGACATCAACTTGAAGAAAAAGAAGAATTTTTAAAATGTTCACATGAATTTCCTAATATTTGGTTTGGTCCATTTTTTTGCCTGGGGGTTCACAATTACCCTGCATGGATTCCACAAGCTGGTGCAAAACCTTATGATCAATTTGGAATTAAATCAAAGTGTCATCTGTGTGTTATCAACACACACTTCAGTAGAGAAGTCCAATCGATTAAAAATTCTCAATAGCATACATTTTCGTACATTTGGATAC